>JAJJLU010003908.1:0-24836 GCA_023807065.1 Isotricha intestinalis
CATATATTTTCATTTGTAAATTATTTTCTAAACCTCTTTATTTTTTCATCATTCACATTTAAATCATTTACTAAATCTTTTATTTTTGCATCTTTTATATTTAAATTATTCAATAACATTGGATTTCTATTCAATTCATTTTCTATTTTTTTCCTTGTAATTTCTTCTATTTCTTTATTATCAGATACTTCAAAATTTAATCCTTCTTTAATTAATCTTTCTATTTCTTCTTTATTCCTATCTATATTAATTTTTATTTCTGTAGTATTTTTATTTTTTTCTTGTTTAATAATTACTTTTAATAATCCATTAATATCCATTTCAAAAGTAGTTAACTTCTTCTTTTTGAATATTATTAAGTAAATATTATCTTATTAATTTATTATTTTTTATTAATTTTCTTTCTCCTTCATATATTTTACAAATAAATAAAGATTTATCATCTTTTAATTTATTTAATTCAATTGTATTTTCACATGCAGTAGATATTTCTTTGGAATAATAACTTTCATTTTTCCATATCCATCATCGATCTTTAAACTTAACAGTGTTAGAATATCAAGTAAATTAATCTAAATTATCTTCTTTATCTATATCTATATCATTAACTAGAATTGTAACACCAATTTCATATACTTCTTCACTGGAATAGATATTGATTTAATAATTTCTTTTCCATTTATATTCTTTTATTATTTTTTTGTTGAACCTCATTCTAATATAATTTCATCAATTTGAGATTTATTTAAATTTGTTTCTTTTAATGTATCAAATATTAATCAATTCATTTATCAAATAAATTCTATACATAACTTCAAATTCAGAGCTTGATAAGTATATATTTAAATTTTCATCTTATTCCAACAATCAATATATATTGTTGCATTTTGAAATGAAGATATATTTATTATTGCATTTTCACAATAAGATCTTAGTCTTCTAATAGCTTTTTTATTATTTGTGATATCAATTCCAGTATTATCTTCAAAATCTTCTATACAATATTTCATTAATTCTTCAGTAAAATTATTTCTTCCTAAATTAACATCACCTCTTGTAGCTATAACTTCATAAAGTTAGTTATTTAATGATATAATATTAATATCTAATTCTTAACTTCCCATTGAAAATACTAAAATATTTCTTTTATAGTTTTTTTTTATCAAATCAATAAACAATAGAAGTAATCACTTGTTCATCAATTAATCTTAAAATATTTAATCCTCAAATCTTCCTGCAACTTTAATGCTTGTCTTTATAAACTATAAAATATAAGGGAACTGCTAATACTTTATTTTTAACTCTTTTACCGAATTAATCTTTACATCTTTCTTTAAATTATAAATAATCATTGATAATATTTTCAGGACACAAACTTTTTTTCATTTAAATATTGAACTATTATTATTGCTCTATCTTTTTTCAATATTATAAAGAATTGTTTTCGTGAAATTAATACAATATCATTAAATTTTCTTCCAATTATTTTTCTAATTCCATATATTGTGTTTATTGGATTTATATCTTTTTGATTTTTTTCAAATTCTCCAATAAGTCTTTTATTTATATCATTTATAATTAGTATATCAAATAATACAAATACATATAGTAATTTAAAAAATAAAATTTAAAAATAAAAAATGTGATAATTCCTATGAAATTGCATTTGATGAAAAAAATAAATAATATGCTAATACTTTATACTATTTATCATATATAACAAATATAAGTTATTGTAATGTTAATAACAATAATCAATAAATATATGAAGCTCATATTGTGATTCAAATTTATATAATAATTCTTAAGAAGTTAAAATAAATATTATTGAATTTACTGATGATCCAATTAAAATTCAATTTGGAGGAATTATTTAGGATTAGGAAATTAAAAAAATTTTAAGAAGAATATATGATGTTCCAAAAAAACAAGATTTATAATTAAAATTAGGAAGTGTTTCAGCAGAAAAGAAGGAAAAAAAGTAGAAATACATTATTACAATAGAATAGAGATCAATATATTTTTTTATTTAGAAAATATTGGAAAAGTTTTAAAGAAAGAAAAAGATTTAAGGATAATGGATTAGATATATAATTCTAATGATGATTTTTTTAATATTTGTAATAATTATAGTGTCGATGAAGATGCTGATAGATTATGAAACTAATGAATTCATTATAAATTAGTTAATATTGAAAATTCAACAAATAATAAAAATAATACTAATGAAAATGAATAAAAAAGTTGATTTTAACTTTTTTTTCTAGAAGATGATTATAAAAATATTGATAAAAAAATAGATTACTTTTTAAATTTGGAATATAAGAAAAATATATAAACAATATTTTTATTCACCAACTTCAAATTATTCACTTATTTTTTATATTATATTCTTTTATTAAACTAATCAAAAAAAAAAAAAATAAAAAAAATAATATATACTCATTCAATTTAAATTAAAATTAAATTTCAAAGGAAATTATTGAGATAAATGAAATATAATATTAGTTGAGTTTATATTTTATATACTTTAAAATTAAAAGTATAAATCTAATAATAATATTAAAGTAATAAATTTAGTTTAAAAAATTAGATAAAATATTTTATTAATTTTTTATATATATTTTGTTTTTTAAAAATAAATTTAATTACAACAGTAAAAAATAAAAAAATATTTTTTTATATAAAAAGGAGAAAATTTTGTTTAAATAAATCAATATTCTTTTTTTAAACATTGAGAAAAAGAATTATTTTTAAAAGGAGTAAATTATAAATTTTTAAATCATCAATAAAATCATTTCTTTTTATTTTCTCCATAATAAATATTTTTGAATAAGAATAATTTATTTTTGTATAAATAAATAATCTAAGAATCTTTATATTTCTGTAAAGAATTAATCCTCTTTTCTATTAAAGGTTCATTAATATATAATAATTTAAAAAAAATAAATTTAAACAATTTGAACTAATAATATTCAAATTATTTTTTATATTTAATTTAAATATCTAATAATAAAATCTTACTAAAACTTTGTTGTTTACAATATTTATATTAAACTGATTATTTACATTTAATTTAATCATTTATTCTTTTTAATTTATAAGAAGTAAGTTGATTTATATATAACCAACAGAAAAAATTTTGACATATATCAGCGACTTCTTTTTGTTTATTTTTTAAATCATCTATTAATAAAATATAAATAGAAACAAAATCTTCAATCATTTCAGGTATTTCTTCACAAGTATTATCTAAGCAAAAATCTTTATTATTATTTATTATATTATTTTCTTTATTAAAATTCATTTGATTTTGTTTATAATCCCAACCAACCATATTTAAATATTCTCTTAAAAAAAAAGCAACATTAATTAATAAAAATTTAAATTCTTCATCATTTGTAATTTTAATTAATCTAATTAAATATATAATAATTACTTGGTATATATTATTATCCTTTCGAGGAATTGAATTAAATTCGATTTTTTTATAATTATTTGATAAAAAAATAAAAAAAGGATCATAATTAATCAAATAATTTTTTTTATAAAATTTTGAGTTTTGATTTAAAATATATTTTTGAATTATTCTTTGAAAAGAATTAAAAATATAATTTAAAGTTTGTGTAATATCATCATTATTATTAAATGATAAATTACTTTGATTATATTTAAAACAATATTTATTTAAAGCACTTTTTTTTGAAGTAAAAATTGTTGGTTTATCTGTTATTGGAATTATATCATGTTTATTTCTATTATGTGTATATAATGCGGGATATGATAAATATGATTTTTTACATATTTGACATTGAAATATTCTTCCATTTAAATCATATTTCCCTTTTCTTTTTTTTATTTTCTTTTTATTCTTATTTTCTTTATTAATATTTATATTCTTTTCTTTTATATTATCCTTTTTTTCTTTTTCTATTTCTTCATTTTTATTCATTGTTTTCTTTTAAATATTTTTTTATTTTTTACTTTTTAAGAAAAATTTATGTAACTTTTTTAAAAATAAATAATATAAAAAATTAAATAAAATAAACTTTTGATTTTAAAATCATCATAAAAAACAAAATAGTACTTTTTAATTTATTTATTCTTATTTTTTTTTCTATTTAAATCTCTTAAAATATTATCTTTTCTTTTTTGAATATTATTATCTCTAATTTCTTTATATTGATATCTATCTCTAATATTTTTAAAAGCATGATAAAAAACATCTTTTTGTTGAGTTGAACTTTCTTTTTTAACTTCTTCATTATTTTCAATCATTTTATTATTAGTATTAATGCCCATTAAATTTAATTTTAACTTCATAGTGTTTTCTTTAGAATCTCCTTGAGAATCATTACTTAATCTATCAGGAGAACCTAAATTTTTAGGAGAAGACCTTAAATTTTTAGATAATTCACTTATATTTTTTTTATTATTATTATTTAAATTTGAAGAAAATTCATATGACATTTTATCAAATGTTGGAAATTCATCACTATTATATTTTTGTAATATTTTTTTTAATGATAATCCTTTTTTATATGAAAAAACTAAATTGGGATAACATTTAAATAATATATCTCTTATTCTATATATTACTATTACTCTATCATTTAATTCTATTTTTGTTATTGGCTCTGGTATATTTTCTTTTTCCTCTTCTTCTTCTTGTTCATTTTTTCCTTTTTTTTTATTATCTTTTTCATTTTTTTTATTTTTATCTTCTTTTTTTTCTTCTTTTTTATTGTTTTTATTTTTATCTTCTTTTTTTTCTTCTTCTTTCTCATTTTTCATTTCTTCATTTAAATTAGATGAAGTTAATAATTTATTATCTTCTTCAATTGGTTTTGGTTTTGGATTACTTTCAATTTGCATAATATTAAAAAAATCTGTTATAGGAGAATTAGGTTTATGTCTTAAAAATTCAGTTCTAATATCTTGAAAATTAATTAAATCTAATAAGCTTTTTTTAGGATAAAAAACATCACTTTTTTCACAAACAATAAATATATAATCTTTATTATATTCAATTAAATATTTATTAGAATAACTAATTTTATAATTAGTTTTATCAGTTTCAGTATTTAATAATAATTTCCCAATTTTTTTTTGTTCTTTAGAATTATAAACACAGATTTTTCCCATAGAATCAAAGGAAAAAACAATAAAAGGGAAAACAGGTAAAACTAATTGAACAGGTAAAGTTTCATAAGGATTATGCATACAATGAAATAATTCTTTTCCATTAATTAATTCATAAATATATATTTGACCAACAATACTTCCACAAGTTAAATAATTTTCAGAGATTGAAATTGAAGTAATTTCAAATCTCGAATTTTTTTGTAATAAAAATTTATCTGTATGTAATTCACAATCCCAAACTAATATTCCTCCATCTATCATTCCTAAAGCCAATAAATTATTTTCTTTATTTATATATGTTTGTCCTGACATTGTTGAAATATTAAATAATGTTGTAAAGGACATTTCATTTTTTGTTATATCAAATAAATCTATTGGTGACATTGGATTTACTAACGGCTTTTCTTTTGGTTTTTCTATCTCTTCTTTTTTATCATTTTTACCTTTCTTGTTATCTTTTTTTTCTTCTTTTTTATTTTTGTCTTCTTTTTTATTTTTGTCTTCTTTTTCTTTATTGTCTAATTCTTTCTTTTCATTTTCTATATTTAAATTATTTGGATTTTTTGGATTTAATATTGTTCTAATATAATTTAAATAATCTCTTTCTTTTTTTTGCATTGAGGAATTTAAATTCATTGTATCTTCTATACTTAAAGCAATTCCAGTTTTTACTTTTTGAACTTTAAATATTGCTTTCATTTTATCTGTTAAATAAGGGAAAAAAGAAATATATTTAAAACAAGTTGAATTTGAAAATGCAATATATATTCCTATTGTTATTGTTGATGAAGAATAACCAGAAGAATTTTTATCTTCTGTTATATATTTTTTTTGAATAAAATGAACAAATGGATGATTTTTATCATATTTTTGATATAAGGATAAATCGCCTTTTTCTTCATCAATTTCAGTTTTAATATTATATAATGTTTCATCTATTTTATCAGGCTCATTATTATTTTTATCTTTATCATTTTTTCCTTTTTTTATATCTTTTTTATCATCTTTTTTCTTATCATCTTTCTTATTATTATTTTTCTTTTTATCACTTGCATTTTCATTTGATACAGCTTCTTTAGGCAAAATAGTAAAATTCTCATTTTCATTACTAATAATTCTATTAATAAAAGTATATTTATTATTAATATTACTATTATCATTTTTTTTCTTATCATCTTTTTTATCATCTTTCTTTTCTTCTTTTTTTTCTTCATTTTCAGTTTGAATAGTAGAAGGATTACTTTGAGTTAAAGGTAAATCATTAAATTTATATAATCTAACTCCACCTTCATAATCAATAGCACTTAAGAAGAAACCATCTTTTGATAATTTAATATTATTGATTAATAAACTTAAACTCATATTATCATTAACAATAGGATCAGAGATTTCAGGATTAACTGTATTAATAATACATTCTAAATTCATTTGTGAAAAAGAATGATTATATGCATAAACATATATAAAAACTTCACTTCTACAATTAACAACAATTCTAGTAATATATGTATCAAAATATTTTGTTGATGAAGTTGCTATTGAATCAACTCTATTATTTGAATTAGAAACTTGAGTTTCTGACATTATTTTATCATTATCCATATCAAATATACATATTTCTCCTTTATATGTTCCAAATATAAATTTATTCATTTTTGAATGTTTAATATTGTGATTTTGTAATAAATCTATACATGTAATATTTTTATCTTGAAGTTTCTTTATTGTCATTGGGCGAACAAATATTATTTGTTCATCAAAATTTGGAGTTTCTTTTATTTTTTCTAAATCATCTATTGCATTGTCTAAATGAGGTAAAAATGTAAAATATATATATTTTTCTATGAATTTTAATGTATTTGGTAATTTTTGAATATGCTTTTCTAATTCTATTGAAAATTTATCCACGTTTGCATCTATGTTTCTAAATAATATTGATTCTTTTTCTTCTTTCTGGGTTTGAGAAAAATAATCTTCATTTTGAGTTTTTTGTTCTTCCATTTTTTTTTTTTTATTTCAGTTATTTGTTTATTTACACTAAAGTATTTTTTTATTTATTTATTTTAATTTAAAATTATGTTTTATTTGAAATTTTAATATTAATTTTTTTGAATTTTTTTATATATTAAATAAAAGATATTTCTATTTCTTTTTCTTTTTTTATTCTGAAAAATTGGAATATTTTATAAAGAATAACTTGTTTATTATATAATTTTTTTAAAGACCTATGATGTTTAATAACAAATAAAAAAGAAAGAAGCAAATAATCCGGTAAATCATAATAATAAAATTTAGTATTTAAAATTTGAGTGGTATAAGGAGGAACAGTTCTAATTTTAAAACTTCTTAAATTTTCATTTTTAGAAATGGCTTTAATAATATCTTCATTAATTAAATTTTGGCATTTTATATTATAATTTTTTAAAAGAAGATTTTTTAACATTTTTCCATGTTTTAAAATAGAAAGTAAATATTGAATTGACTCTTCAACATCTTCATAAGGCTCCAAAATAAAATATAATTTTAATTCATTTAAATTAGCTAAAAATTTATTATTTATTATAGAATTATTTAACTTTTTAATTGCAGTATGATCTACTTTTCCTAAAGTTAAATATTTTAAATTCATTGGTATATAATTAAAGAAATTTTCATCTGTAAGAATTATTTTATTACATAAAAAAGAAAAATCTTTTAATGGATTTTTGATTAATTCAGATACATTATTATTTATATTTATTAATTCATTTATTAATATTGTTTCTTTTATTTGATGATTTATTTTTAAATAAAATGTTTTTATTTTTTTATTTATTTTTTGATGAATTAAATTTATAAATTGTATATTTTCTATATTATCAGCTGATAATTTAATATATTCTAAATTATTTTTTTTTTTCAAAGTATTAATTAATTCATTAATTAAATTTATAGGTACTGATAAAAATTTATTTATTTCTATTTTTGATAAATTATTCTGTTTAATTATTTGAAGAAGTTGTTCGACGATATTTGTTTGATCAATGGAAATTTTATTAAGTTTAATTTTTATTAGATTTGTTTTTTTTAATAAAATATCAATTAAATTTATTCTTTTAATATTAATTTGACTTATTTTAATATCTTCTATTTCATTATTATTTATATATTCATATAATATTTTAAAAATAGAATTTTCATTAATAAAATCTAATTTATTAATGGTTTTAATACTTTTAATACTTTTTTTTTTACTTATAAAATGTAAATAAATTCCATTTTTAATTATTGTTTCAACTTGATCTGTTTTAGAAGAATTTATTTTTTCGAAAATTATTTTTTCAATATTATTACAAAAATGAAAAACAATAAATTCTAATAAAATAAATAAGTTTTTAAAAGGAAAATTTTTTACTTCATTAATTCTAATTGTTTTAACATTTGATAATTTATTTATTAGAACAAATTTATTTTCAGAAATTTCTTCTTTTATTAATATAATTAATCCTCTTAACATTTGAGGAGTAATAGAAAAAATTTGCATAGAATTTTCATAAAATATTTTTTTATTATAATTATTATTTGTATCACTTGATGAAAAATAAGTTTTATATAAAAATTGTTTCTCTTCTAATTTTATTGTTGAATTTTTTCCCATAAAATTTTTTTTTTGTTTTTTTGTCATTGTTAAAGTAGAAACAATAGAATAAATTTCATTTAATGCATTAAATAATTCATTTTTATTTTTTATTTGTAAATTTTCAACATTATAAAAAAAAGGAATAAAAGTACTTAAAACATTTTCAATTAAATAGATATTATTATCATTAATATTCATCATGTTTAATTTTAAAAAAAATATTTTTTATATTAAAAAAATTAATTTATGTTTCATAATTGGAATAATTAATTTTTTGGTTTTCTTTTTTTTTTATTTTTAAATGTTCAATATATTTTTTAGTTATATTTCCCATTTCTGAAGAAAGAATAATTCCATTTTTTTTAATTGAATCTTTTATTATATTTTCAAAATTTTCTTGTTCAAAAATTTGAAATTTATTAAGTTCTTTAATTTCTTTATTTAAATTATCATTTAATTTTTTAAAAATATTTTTTTGTTTTTGATTAAATTCATCTCTTAATTTTTGTATTTTTTTATTAAATTCTTCTCTTTCTATTTTATGCATAATATTTAATTTATCAATCATTTCATTATATTTTTTTTCTTTTTCATTTTCATAATTCAATATAATTTCATATTTTTTATTTTCTAGTTCATTATTTAAATCATTTGCTTTTAAAAATTCATTTTTCTTAACACAATTTTCAATTTCTCTTTTATATTTTAAATTTAATTTATTAAAATTTGGTTTCTTTGGATAAGAACAATTAAAATTTTCAATAAAATTATCGTATTCTGATTTTTGTTTTTTTTCAAAATTTCGAATTAAATTTTTTAATTTATTTTTAAATTCTTCTTCTTTTAATGCTTTTTCTCCTTCAATTTTATCTCTTTTTTCTTCTATTTTACTTTCTAATTTAATTCTTTCTTTTTCTTGTTCAAATTTTATTTCTTCATATATTTTTTTCTTTTCATAAAATTTTAATTCTTCTAATTTCTTACTTATGAAATTTGTTTCCAAAAAATTTTTTTCTTTAATAGATTCCACTAAATGTAATTTAAGAAGAGAACTAAAAATAAAAATTAAAAAAGAGGAAAAAACAAAAATAAAAAAAATGAAAATACATATAATCTCTAATTTTTTGTAAAGTTAAATCATCAGGATTAGTACTTCTTAATAAATTAATTTCTTCCATTATAAAAAAAATAAATTAAAATAATTAAAGATTTAAAAATTTTTAGAAATAATTAATTTTTATATTCCCAAACATTACAACCTTCAAGATGAGCTGTGAGAATATTTTTATTATTAATTTGTATGCAAGATATAGTTAAAGAAGGATTTGCATTTTCAATAGATCCTAATAATTCACAAGTATCAAAATTATATTGTTTTAAACTTTTATCATCTTCTGAAACTAATAATGAATTATCATATAATAAACATAAAGAAGTTACTATATTATCATTAACTATTATTTTTTCTAATTTAAATGTTATTGAATTTACTACATATATTTTACCACCACTTCCTATTGCTATTCTATCATTTTTTACTTCTATTAACCCATTCATTGATGAACAACGAATTTCTTTTAATTCTTTTTTTATAGATAAATCTTCTTGATTATATAATCTTAATGAACCAAGTGAAGAAGATGATATTAATAATTTTTTACTTGTTTCTAAAAGTGATATATATTCTTTTTCTCTATCAGAAATCTTTTGTACCTTTATTTCAAAGGGAAAATCCTTTTCATATATTTCTATACTTTGAGATGTTAAAATTGCTAGTTTATCATTTGATAAATGAATTAATTTTATTATTCTATAATTCTTTAATTGAACTGTTATATTTCCAACACATTGATATGAAGTATCATTAAACAACCAAAATTTAATATTACTATTAAAATCTCCTGAAACTAATCTATGTGTATTATCTTTTAATTGAGATAAAGTAAAAACATCATGTTCATGACCTCTTAAAACAATTAATAGTTGAAAATTATTTTCATTAAAAATTTCTATATTTTTACCTTTTCCTAAAGCAAATCTTTGATTATATAATTTTATTAATGATGCAACTACAGAATTTCTAGATGTATGTATTGATTTTATACATTTTAATTTTCCTATATTTGTTTCTGTTGGCTCTTCTGAATGAATTATAGGAACATATTCATCATATATGTTAAAATTTTGTTTTTCTTCTTCTTCTTCTTCTTTTTTTTTTCTTTCTTCTTCTTGAATATCATTAAATAATTTCATTATTAATTCTAATTGATCTTCATTTAAATTTATTGTTGGAGATTCTTCTTTTGTAAATTTTGTTATAAAAATAGTTTTTAAATAATTTTTATAATCATTTATTGAATTTTTTGAATTGAATTTAACTCCTAAATTAAAATCACATGAATTTTTAACATTTTGAATAATAGGATATATTAATTTATTTTGATATAAATCATAAGTATTAATACAATGTTGAGCTAAACGAATTAAATTTTCATTAATATTAAAATTATTTTGATATAAATTATCGATATTTATTTTTTCTTCTTGACTTTCACATTTATTAATCATAATTTTTTTAACTTCTTTCATTTTATTAAAAACATAATTAGAAATATTCTGAAGAATTTTTTTATAATTATCAAAAATATCTTTTTTAAAATTAATATCATTAATTTTTTTAATTTCACAATCTTTATGAAAGTCACAGCAAGAATTACATAAATTCATTTTACAATTAATACACCAACCAATAACTTTTTCATTAGTATGAATATGACAATGATCATCAATAAAATTAATATTCATATTTTCATGTCCTGGTTTTTCATTAATATGATTATTAATACAATTATTACAATATGGTCTTTTACAAGTAAAACAATAATAAATGTTTTCAATATTTTTTTCACCTATTGTATGATTACATATATTACATATCATTGAATTTAATTGAATTAAACTAAAATTTTCTAAAAAATCTAGTATTGATATTATTTTTGATTTTGATTTTTCTGATAAAGTACATTCACATGAATATTTAATATATGGTATATCATCTCTTTTTATTATTGAAAAAGTTGGAATTTTAAAACAATTTACACAACGAAAAACTTTTGGTAATATTTTATCTATTTGAACATTTTCTATTTGAATTGATTGACTTAAATCATCCATTTTTTTATACCTTTTTTTGGGATTTAATTGATAATTATTTTATAGCAAAATTTAATTATTTAAAAATAATAATGTTTATTTATATTTATATTTATTTTATTCTTATTAAATTATTGTACAACATGAATTGTATTTTTTTTTCATTCTATTACACCAAATTTTTTCTTTATCTTTTTGTTTATTTGATTGATTGTCTTTAGGTTCTTCATTCTTTTCACTACTCTTTTTTTCATTAATTGAAATTTCATTTAATTTGCTATTGTTAATTTGACTTTCATTTTTTATTTTAATACTATTTATTTGATTTTCATTTTTAGATTCAATTTCTATAGACTTAATATTATTTATTTCTGTTGAATTAATTTTTTTTTCAGATTTCTCTTCCTTATCATAGTCAAAAAATGATTTATCCATTGAAACCAAACTATTTTTTGTAATTATCTTATTTTGTGAAATATCAGAGTTTTTTATTTTATGTGAATTATTTTCACTATTATATTCACTTTCAATTTTTTTTTCATTTTCATATATTTTATTATAATTATTTTTAGTTTTTTCACTTTTTTCTTCTCCGGTGAAGGAATTTATTTCCGATTTTAATGTCTTATTATCATTATTATGAGGAATTTCATTTTCTATTTTTTCTGAATTTGGTTCTTCTTCTTTTGGTTGATAAATATCTTCTTCTGAAGATTTAGTTTTTATTTCTTTAAAATTATCTTTTCTTTCTAAATTATTTTCACTTAAATTTTCCTTTTCTTTTATACTTTTATTATCACTTTTATCATTATCATTATCTTTAAAATTTTTAAAACTTTTATTTACACTATTTTTTTTTTCTAAATTGAAAAGCGTATAACTTTCATTATTGCTTTCTTCTTTTTCTAAAATTTTTTCAGTCAATGTTTTTTCTTCATTTTTTTTATTATCATTATCATTATCAATATAATTATCTTTAATACTTTTATCTTTTTTTTCTAAATTATTTTCAGTATCATTATCATTATCATTATCACTCATATTTTCTTCTTTTAAATTATTTTCATTTAAATTTTGATTTGTTTTTGAAAAATTACTAATATTTATATTTTGAAATTGAATATCTTCATCTTTCATTTTATCATCATCTGAAAAAGAATTATTTTTCTTATTAAATCCTTTTTGGCTTAATTTTTCATTGTTCTCATCAAATTTTATTTTTTCTTGTTCTTCATTAATTTTATTTTGTTTTTTTTCGAATTTGTTTTTTTTATTGTTCATTAAATTATAATTTGATAATTGTAGTTCTAAAGGAGTTTTTATTATAAAACTATTGAATTTATTGAATAAGGTAGTATTAATATTTTTTGTCTTGGTTTTATTATTATCAAATTGATTTATATTTGGAAATATATTTCGATTGATAGATTGACTTATTATTTCTCTTTTTTTATCATTAAAAATTTCAATCTTTTTATTTTCATTATTATTTTTATTTTTAGAAATCTCATTTTTTTTCAAACCTTTATTAATATTATTACCATGAGTTTCAATTTGATTATCATTATTTTTTTTATTAAAAAAATAATCTTTCGTTTCTATTTTAAATGTATCTACTTTTTTATCAATATTAAAAACACTTTTATTTTCCTCTGTTTTAATATTATTTTTTATATTAAAAAAATTACCTGGAGTTTCTATTTTAAATATATTTTCTTTTTTATCATTATTACTTTTATCATCTAGATTTTCTTTTTTATCCGGATTTTCTATTTTTTTTAAATTTAAAGGATTTCCAGGAGTATCTATTTTAAATTCATTTTTTTCTAAAAGATTTCCAGGAGTATCTATTTTAAATTCATTTTTTTCTAAAGGATTTCCAGATCTTTCTATTTTAAATACATTTTTTTCTAAAGGATTTCCAGATCTTTCTATTTTAAATTCATTTTTTTCTAAAGGATTTCCAGATGTATCTATTTTAAATACATCTTCTTTTTTTTCTAAAGGATTTCCAGATTTTTCTATTTTAAATTCATTTTCATTTTTTTCTAAAGGATTTCCAGATTTTTCTATTTTAAATTCATTTTCATTTTTTTCTAAAGGAATTCCAGGTGTTTCTATTTTAAATATATTTTTTTCTAAAGGATTTCCAGGTGTTTCTATTTTAAATTCATCTTCTTTTTTTTCTTTTATGTTTTTTTTATTATCATAAATATTATTAAAAATAATTTTTCTTTTATTTTCTTTTTCAAGATTATTATCATCTTCCTTAAAAACTTCATTATCCATGTTTTCAATTTGATTTTTTTCTTTATTATCATCATTTTTATTATTTGAATGAAAATAATCTTCTTTATTTTTTTCATTTTCTTCATTATTATCCCAATCATTAAAATAATCGAAAATAAAATTATTATTTTTTAAAACTCCTTCAAGTAATTGAATTAAAAAAGCATAATCAGGATTATCTTCATATTTTAAATTTCTAGTATAATCAACGAAAATATTGAATTGATTAGGAAAGCCAGAACACAATAAATTAGAATCAGTATTTTTTTTTTTCTCAAGTATTCTTCCATATTTATCATCTTTATTTTTAATAGGTAAACCTTGCCAAGGTAAATTTCCTCTTAAAAAATATAATAAAACATAACTAATACTTTCTAAATCATCTCTTCTACTTTGATCAAAACCACTTAAAGCATTAATAGAACAATAACGTGGTGTTCCAATTAATGGTTTATTAGTTCCCATTTCATAATGTTTTAATGTTGACTTTGAACGATATTTTTTTGCAAAACCAAAATCTAATAAATATAATTTTTTCTTATTTTCTCCTAATCCCATCACAAAATTATCTGGCTTTATATCTCTATGTATTATATGTTTATCATGTATAAATTGAATTATATTTATCATTTGAATTCCTATGTTACATACACATCGAATTGATAATTTTTTTTTTGGTAATTTATTTAAAATATATTCTAAACTTCTTCCTAAAAGTTCCATTACCATTAAATTATAATTTCCTGAGCAACCATATGATTTTATAAATGGAATTCCCGCTATTTTTTTTAGGGTTTTATATAAGTATATAATTTTGTTACTTACGACTTTTTAAATATGACATTAGGTGAGCCTCTTTTTGTAAAAGATTTATCTCTTTGCTTCGAAGCTCTAATTTTAATGCAAAAAATTCATTTTCATATTTTGCTTGATATATACTTCCAAAGGAACCTTCTCCTAATTTTCTAATTATTGTATATTTATTCAAAAATTTTTTCCCTATTATATCATCTGACATTTCTTTTTTTTTATATTTTTATGGAAAAAGAGAGAAAGGATTTTATTATTTTTTTTATTTTTTAATGAGAAATAATTATTTAAATTATGATTTATTAATTATTAGAATGAATGATTAAAAATAAAAAATGAATAATATCATATTATTTATAATGAATATTTTTTTTATTTTATTATTAATAACATTCAATTAAAATCAATTATATAATATTATATTTAAATGTCTTTTTAAATTTTTTTTTGGGTTAAAGTTAATTATAATAAAAATTATTCTATATATATTGAAATTATAAAAATTAACAATTAATTATGTCTCAATCATATGAAAAAAAAACACCTAATGAAAGAGAGGAAGGCGAAATTCCTATTGAAAGCAATTATAATTCGCCAAAAAATTTAAATGTAATTTATCAATTTAAACATTTATAATATTTTTTTTTTAAATGATTTAGGAAAATGAACTAAATGCTTCTTCTAAAAATTCTGAGGAAAATTCAAGTGATGAAGAACAAGATTTTATACATTTTTTTCATAAAAATTTAGAAAAAGAAAAGAAAAAAGAAAAAGAAAAAGAAAAAGAAAAAGAAAGAAGTAGATCAAAAGAATTAGATAATCAAAAAAATAATCATTCTAATAATAAAATGAATGGAAAAAAAATCTTTAATGGAAAAAGAGAAGTATGTAGATTTTTTTTAAAAGGAAATTGTAAAAAAGGAGAAAATTGTAAATATTTCCATTCATTTAATCCATGCAAATATTTTAATTGTTTAAAATGCACTAATAAAAATTGCAAGTAAAATAATATTTTAATATTTTATTTTTAATTTAGGTATTCTCATAAAGAATTAACTCCTGAAGAAAGAAATAAATTTATTCAAGATAATTTACAATTTTTATTAGAAGTAAGAGCTAAAAATAAAAGAACAAATTTAGATAAATATTTAGACGAATATTTAAGTAAAAATAATTTAATGAGTGATTTAAATAGAATTAATACACAACAAAATTTCCCTAATCCTAATTTTCTTAATTTTTCTTCTTTTATTCAACCTATTAATAGTAATCCTTTTTTTAATTATATTTATAATATGAATTTAAATAGAATTTTTCCTTCTCCAATAAATCTTAATCAAATCCATAATTTTAATAATAATATTATTCCACTTAATGTTCATAATGAACAAGAAAATGGAAATAAAATAAAAACAAATATTAATATTAACACCAATAATAATATTATTAGTAATAATATTATAAATAATAACATTAATAATAATCAAATTAATTTTAATCCTAATCAAAATAATAATAATAATAATAATAACATGAATTTTAATCCTAATCTAAATATTAATAATAATATTACTAAGAATAATCAATCTTTACAAATTTTAAAATTATTAGAAGGTCTTTCCAAAACAAATTCTAAAAAAACGTTGAGTTAAATAAAGTTAATTAAAATTATAATATAATATATTAATACTATTCTTTTATTAATTCTCACTTTTTTTGAGAATCAATAAATTTGAGTTCTTAAAGTTTAATGAATTTAACTTATATAAATAAAAATGTAATTAAATAAGAATATAAATATTATTCAAAAATATAATAAAAACTTTTTTAAAAAAATTTATTTTAAAAAAAGAATCCAACTCTATCTCTAGGAATATGTTTAAAATCACTACCATATTTTAAAAAGAATTTTCCAGAAGTTGGTTTAGGATAAATTCCAATTCCACTATTAGTTATTATAGGACTTGTTTCAGGAGTAACTTTAAATTGTTCAGCAATAAACCTAATAGCGGCATTAAAGGGAACATCTTCCAGAACTTCAATTCTATACATTTATTTTTTATAATTTTTATTATTATTATTACACTTTAAATGGAATTTTTGGAGCCGATGCTAATGTTATTTCAAATTTAAACATGTTTTTTTATCCATTTTTAAATGATAAAATTAAGAAAAATATTCATTAAATTCATTTTTCTATTTTTTGATTATTTGGAAATTATAATAAAAGGTAATTTATTAATTAATTTATGAAAATACTATTAATATATAAAGAATACAAATACAATAATATATGAAAAATAAGATAGTAAAAATTATATTGACAATAATATTTTTTTGTTTAATTGAAGTTATAGGAATAAAGAATTTACTTATGAAGGTTATGAAACTTTACCTTATAAATCTCTGAACAATTATAAAAATCATTGGTTATATAATCATTTTCTTGTTTCTTCATAAAGTAATATAAAATGAAAAAATTAATTATTAAATATGAACACAACAATAATGATAATAATTTTAAATGTGATAATCAATTTTTATTATAAGAAAATAATTTCTTGTATTGTTGTATATGGACTTAGAAAAAGAGTTAATGTTATTGAAGTAATGAAATATTATGAAATGATGTATAAATGTTTTAATTAATTATATAATATGGGGATTATATTTCCCTTTAATTAATAATAAATTAATAAGTTAATTTTTGATGTCTTTTATGGTTTTAATTAATATATATAATTGTTTATAAACTTTTTTATTAAATTAATTATTTATTTGAAAATATAAAAAAGCGAATAAATGATTTCTCTATATTTAAGTAATATTAATAATAAATTTATCAATTAAGTTCTAATTCTTTTCTCTATATATAGTTGATATGATAATGATTTGAATAATTAAATAATTTACTTTAATATATATATTTTAAAATTAGCATTAAAATCAAAATAAGAAATAAAATTTATAAGATAATTATTTAATTATAAAAATTGAAATATTTATGGAGTCAAAAACAAAAAAAATAAGTATTGAATTAAAAAATATGAATTCAACATATCATGAAAATGAGATTATATATGGATTGATAAAAATAAATGATTTTGAAAATTCAGATAAAAATGAAATAATCGATTTAACTGTTAATATGAAAGAAAATTGGTCTTCTTTTAATATAAAAAAAATTATAGTACAACAAAAAATAAAAATAGATTCGAATGAAAATGATTTTGAAATTCAACTTCCTGAAAATTTAATTCCAAGTTTTGAATTTCCAGGAAAATCATTTGAAGCATTTATAAGATATGAAATAATAGCTTCTTATAAAAATATTACAATAAGTAAATATTTATTAATTAAATCTATATACAAGGGAAATCCAGAAGAAATTAAAAAAGAATTTAATATAAATGTTAATTCTATTTTTTCCAATTATGGTAATTGTAATGGAACAATAATAATGAAAAACAATTTTTATAAAATTGGTGAAAAAACAATTTTTTTTTGTAAAATAAATAATCAAACTAAAATAAATGTTGAAAAATTAAAAATAGATTTTAAAAGGAAATTTATTTTTAAAAATAATAACAATGAAGTTGAAAAAGAATTTTTACATAAAATAATTGAATCAAATGTTATATGGTTAATAAAACCTAATGAGGAAAAAGAATATAATTTTTTTATGAATTTAAGAGATAATGATTTAATGAAAAATTTTGATTTAAAAAATTGGGAATTAAAAAATCCATATAATGAAATAAATGATTTAAATGAATTATTTCCTTCATTTAAATCATATTTTATTGAATGTGAATATTATTTAAAAATAACAGTTTACTTTTCAAAAAGAGTTTATCATGATTCAAGACCTAGAATAAAAATTCCAATTATTATTTATCATATATCAAAAGAAGAATATGAACAAAAAATAAATTCTTATGAACAGAAAAATAATAATTTAAATGAAAATATAGAAAATAATGAAAATAATATTCCTGAAAAATCTATTTTGCTTGTTAATGGAGAGATTTCTGTTGATAATGATGAAGAATCTTATTTGAATTATGTTAAAAATAGAAAATAAAATTATATTTTAAAATAATATTAAAAAATTAATTATTATTAATTTATTCTTTTTAATGGATAATAATATTTCAATAAGTGAATTTTTTGATTTAATTAAAGATACTATTGAAATTTATATTGAAGAGAATAAAAATACTCCTAAGAAAATATATTTAAATTTAACAAAAATATTCGATTTTATTAATTCAATTGTTGAAAATGAGGAAAAATTAGAAAAAAAAATAAAATCAAATTATAAAAATATAAAAACAAAATTAATAAAAAGAAATTTTTTAAATGAAGAAGAAGAAAATTTACTTATATCACAAGAATTTTTAAAACAAAAATTAAAAACAATAAGTGATAAATATAGATTAATGGAGCAAAAATATTTATATTTTATAAATGATTTAAAAAAAGAAATATCAGAATTAAAAGAAAAATTAGAAAAAGAAAAAGTAAAAAATTCAGAAGCAAAAGATTTAAATAAAATTAATTTATTTCCTGGTCTAATGAGAAAACCAGAAAAACCAAGAAAAAAAAATATAAAATTAATTCCAATGTTTCCTATAAAAAATAAAGAAAAGAATATATTTAAATTAAAAATGAATAAAGAAGAAAATTTAAATGATAAATTAGATTTAACAACAAAAACTGATTTAACATTAAAAAATATTTCTGTTTTTGATGAAAATAAATTATTAAATAATAGAATTAATACTTCTGGGAATTTAGTTTATCAAACAAAATTTAAAGAATTTAATGATATAATGATGTCTTATCCTGAATATCTTAAAAAACATCCTAGAAGAAAATTATATAATATCCATGAAAATAATAATAATACTGCTTATTAAAATAAAATTTATTTTAAAATTTAAATAATTATAAAATATAAAAATTAAAATTTTTATAAAAAAAAGATGATTAATAGCATTTTAAAAAAGAAAAAAGAAAGTGAATGGAAAAGAGTTTTATTTTATATACCAAGATTAAAAAAGAAAATAAATAGAAAATTTGATTCAAATATTCTTTATGGAAAATTAGAACCAGATGATATTGATATAATATTAGTTTTATTAGAAAAAGAAACTTCAAAATTTCATTGTAAAAGATTATTCACAAAAGTAAAAATATTTTATTTATTAGTGACAATTATTCTTTTAACTTTATGTTTAATTTATATTTTTTATTATAAAAAAATTATAATTGGAATAATTATTTTTGTTATAATATTACTTTTTGATTTTCAATATTTTTTTTATGTAATAAATTATTTTAGAAAAAAATATATTAAAGTACATAAAAAAATTCATCCTTTAGTAGATACTATAAATAGGAAATTATTATGTAGTAAAGGACTTCATTTAATGATAAGTCCTGATTTTACTTATATAAATATTTATTTAGTTCCTGATTTTATACAAGCTACTATTTATTTACAAAATTATATTTATAATAATAGTTATGATGAAGAATCTAAAAAAAATAATTTTCAAAAAGATTTTACTTTTAATAAAACTTCAGATATATTAAATGCTTATGTTCAATCCAAACAAGGATTTGGTTTGATTTAATTTATTTTTATTATATTAAATTTTTATTTTTTAATAAATTTACATCTTATAAATATAGAATTCAATAAGATTATAATAATAATTTTCTCTTAATTTAATAATATATTGAATGTCTGATATAATTATATTAAATAAATACATTAAATATAATATTTAAATATTATAAAAATTAATATTCATAAATTTCTCAATAAAAAACTAAAAAAAAAGTAAACAAAAAATAAAATCAAAATAAAAAATTTATAAAAAAAATATTAACAAGGAATATACTTTAAATATTTTTGAATTTCTTTAACATTTTTAGCATGAAGACATTTATAATAACAATAAGAATATAAAACAGCAAAAATACAAATAATCGAAGAAAAAGTCCATATAATAGAAGAAGCAGTAACATTTTGAATTGTATCATAATGAACTATAAACCCAGAGATAAAAGTTATTATAAAAACAAACCAAATTGAAAATAAATAAATTGTATGTTTTGATGATAAATATAATTCTTCTTCTAATTCTCTCTTTTTTAACATTCTTCTTCTTTTTCTTTCATTTATTTTATCATCTTCTTTCTTGTTTTTATAATAATTATCTGTATCTTTTTTATTATTTAATTTCTTTTCTACTGTTTTTTCTTGGTTAATTTCAATAATTTGAATATTATTATCTTTCATTAAAATTAAAAATATATTTTTGATAAATCATATATAAATAATAATTACTCTTAATTTTTATTTAAATCATTTTTTTTAAAATATTCCATTAATTTCTTTATTATTAAAAATTATCTTTTTTATGAAATATTATCTTAAAATTTATGATAATATTTTTTATAAATTGGCAAAAAAAATAAAATTTCCAAACAAAAAAATATCATTTAAAAAGTGTATATGTTTGAAACAAATTTTAATGATGACCACAAACATAAAAATATAAAATGTTATAATTCAAGAAGTATAAGTAATAATAATGAAAATGAATTTAATTACCCAAATAATATATCTAAAAGTAGGAAAGTAGAATTTCAATTTGAGAATAATTTAAAAGATTTTAAAAATAAAAGTGAAATAATTAATAAAATATATAATAATACTTTCATTATTTTTGCTTTTGATAAAATTAATTATTCAAATTTAACTTTCACTTATGGAACTTATATGAATATTATTCAAGATTTTTATAATATAAATATTATATTAACAACTTTTAGTTTAATCTCAAAAATTAAAGAATTAGAAAATTTATCAATTTATGCTATTTCACTTAAAAATCTTTCAAAAAAAAATTTAAGATTAATTCTAAATAAATTACAAATAATTTTTTCAAATAATATTATGTTAAGTGAAAAATCAGATTTTCTAAATACATTATTATCATCAACTTTATCTAATTATTTTATTCCTTTAAAAATAAAAGAAGATTTTATAAAAAAAAGAGAAGAAACAATAAATTTTATAGAATCTTCAGAAGAAATGATAAAAGAACTAAAATATGGTCAAATAATATATTATCCAATTTTAGATATATTATTTTTAATAAGTGAAAATAATGAAAAATTAACAAATTTTACTCCAATAAAATTAAACAACAAATTAAAAATGCAAAAAGAAAAAATAAATATTTTAACAATATCTTCAATTCCATATTTGGATTATTATAATTTTTTAAACATATATATAAAAAGAGATGAATATAATTTTTATAATTATAATGAAATATTTAATGAAGAAATAATATCAATATGTTTTGGAAATTTAAATCAAATCAATTTAAATGCTTATTTTTATAGAGATATTAATTTTTTTAAAGGAGGAGAAATATTATATGATCAAACTAATTTAATTCCAATTGGTATAAGTTATATTCCTCAAGGACAACAAAAAAATTTTCATTTTATGGATGAAAAAGAATATAATATTTATATTTCTTTTACTGGAAAAATTTTTAAAAAATTCATTAAGTATTATTTCAATGTTGAAGAATTATATATTAAAAATAAAGATTTATTTAATGTTTTCTCTGATAAAGATGATTTAAATAAATTAAATATTTCTGTTAATTTAATTGATAATCATTTTATTTCTGATAATTCTTTAGTAAATAATGTATTTGAATCATTTTATCAAAATGAAAATAAAAAAGAAGATGAAGTTAGACTTGTTAAAAAGAAAATATCAGTTTATAATAATAATAATATTGGTAATCAATTTTCAAATAATTTTCTGAATGAAATTCAATTAAGATATAATAAACAAGAAAATAAATTTAATAATTTATCAATTCCAATAAAAGAAAAAGAAAAAGAAAGAGATGATTTACTTTTAGAATTAAAAACAATAAAAGAAAATTTTTTAAATTTGAATTATAAAGAAAGTTAATTAAACCAATATTTATAATATAATATAAACCTCTCAAAGTTAAAGCATATATAAAATATTTTTTTAACATCTAACATTTTTACTTTATTCATCATTTTAAAATTATCATTTTTTTCTTAGATAATATTATTATTTCTATCATATTTTAAATGATTACTTTTAAAAATATTATTTTGTGGAATTTTAGCAGTACTTAATCTTTGATTCGATTAACATTAACAATCTGAAAGATTAGAAATTTTAAAAAATAATTTTCCAATGAATAAAGCAATTAAAGCTATTCCAGAAGAAAAATTATCTATTTTATCACCTTAATAAAATATTTTATCATTTTTTAATAAATGTAATTCTGGTGCCATACACAAAATTCAAAAACAATTATTTTAATATTATTCATTTAATAAAATATTATCTAGTTTAATATCTCTATGACAATAATTTAAATTATTAAATTATTTAATCCTTCATTTATTTATTTGAATAAAAATATATTGAAATATCTTCTCCAAAACCATTTTTAGTTAATTAAATAAGAAATTAAATCTCCATTTGAATTATATTTAATTGGAATAAAAGTTATTTTTTTCTTTGAATTTTTATGTTTTGAAGAATAAAATTTTTTCTTTTTTTCAAAATTTAAATCTATTAAAGAATATTCATATATTTTACTGTTGGATAATTTATGCAATGTCTTTTTTATTTTTAGTTATGTGAAAAGTAACTAGAATATAATTATCTTAAACTTTATCCTTTTTTGACACTCTCTCATTTTTCTCTTTTCTTTTTTTTCATTTTCTTTCAAATCATAAATTGATAAAAGTTTTTTTTCACTTTATTACTAACTTCAATCTTAACAATTCTGATTTATTGAAAAGTAAGGAATAAATTATTTAAATAAAATACTTTAATGGTTACAAAAATATAGAAAATAAGAGAAAACAAAAGATTTAATTTTATTTTATCTTTAAAAGTTATAGAAACATAAAAACATATTACTCCCTTCTCCAAGAATAGCTAATAAAAATGTTAACAAAGACATATAAAATATTATTAAAAATAAAAATACCATTTTAATTTTCTATGAATTTTAATGCAAATATATTTATTACCTACAATTTTAAATTCATTATAATCAGAATCATAAGTAAATAGAGTATTAATATTTTTAAAGAAATTAAATATTAATAATTTAGCCTCATTTATTATCAAAATAAACCTTACCACATTTGAACTCATATAATTTACTATAACAATTTAAATTTAAACTGTTAGATATTTTAATACCTAAATTTAAAAGTTAAAATAGTTTATCGAAGATAAATCTTCAATATAAAGTAAAGAATAATAAGATTTATTAGAAATAATAATTATTTTAAATATTTTTAATTTTTCATTATACTTAAATTAAAAAAAATTTATATAAATGGAATCAATGATATTAGATAATTCATCAATTCAAAAACAATATCAAAATTATTTAATCAAATTATCATCTGATTTAGATATAATTAAAATATTAATAGAAAAAGATAATTCAATTTATGAATCTAATTTTAATTTAGAATATTTACATCAACATAGATTATTAATCTCAAGTTTCACAACACAAGAAATTATTGAATTTATTATTGGATTAATTGATATGAATAAAATAGAAATTAAAGAAGAAAATATGAATTTAAAATTAATTTTAATTTCTACTTTACCAAAATCACTCTAATGTTGAATTAAATTTACAAAACAAAAATATAATATCAAATGAAATGATTGAAAAATTATTAAAAGAATTAGAAAATATAAAAA
>JAJJLU010003909.1:0-24830 GCA_023807065.1 Isotricha intestinalis
AAATGGCATAAAATAGTTGCAAAAACATATGAAGAAAGACAAAAGCAGAATAATATTTCTTTAAAATCTTTCAGAATAAATAAATGGTTTGAAAGTATAGGAGGATCTATCTTTTCTGATCTTATTACCGCCTATTTTATTATCCTGCTCAAAAATTTCAACGAAATAACCTTTTCTTGATAATTGCCAAGCAGCTGAAATACCTGCAGCACCCGAACCGATTATTGCTATTTTTTGCGTTTTTGTAATCTCAACGGGTTTTGCTTTTATATCCTTAGAAAGACCTCCGAGCATTTTTACATCTAACGGTTCATCAAAATCACCTCTGGAACAATTATTCAAGCATAAATTAGGGCAAACCTGACCGCAGACACTTGCGGGGAAGGGGCTGTAATCCAAAACAAGTTCAAGTGCTTCTTTTACTTTTCCTGCACGTAAAAGTGAAAATCTTTTCTGTGTAGGTATTTTTATCGGACAATTATACTCACAAGGCGCCGAATACGCATAATTTTTCCAACTCGGTTTTCTGAGTCTAGAATCACCTGTTTGCACCAAATCATAAGATTTAAAATCATCTGTAATAAGGTCAGAGAATATAGAACCGCCTATACTTTCAAACCATTTATTTATTCTGAAAGATTTTAAAGAAATATTATTCTGCTTTTGTCTTTCTTCATAAGTTTTTGCAACTATTTTATGCCATTTCGAGAAATCACTTAATTCTTCATAATATTCTTTTTTATTTATTTCGGATAAATACGTTTCAAGCCCGTTTTTTAAAAAATCAGTATCTTTTTCGTCCAAATCCAAAAGGAATACATCATCTGAAAGATTTTTAATGTTGCCGCGGACGTATACAATACCGCCCACCATACCAACGCAGGCTCTGTCCCCCAGGACTGATGGCATATTTTCACAGTCTATACCGCAAACAGCCGATTCAGTTAAAAGAGGCGGAAGAAGTAATTTGCATACTGAAGGAAGAACCCTGGACAAGATAAAAGTCGGCAGGATTTCTCAAATGACAGACCCTTCTTTAGATGCAATAAGGCATACTTTTGATTTAAGAACAACTTTAGGCAGGGTAGTAAGTGCCGATAATCTTGATTTTGAAGTCGTAAACGGTGAACTTCGTGAAAAGAAAAACGAAAATTTACCCGTTAATACCTCTATATACCCCATTATGTTTTCCGATATGTCAATAGGAGCATTGTCTCCCAGAATGTGGGAGGCTATTGCTATAGCAACGGCTTATTTAAATGAGGTAAAACATATTCCGATTCGAATGGCAACAGGTGAAGGTGGTATTCCGGATAAACTTTTAAAGTCAAAGTATTTGAAATATATGATACTTCAAATTGCATCGGGGCACTTCGGATGGAACAGAATTATAAATTCAATGCCGTATATGCAGGAGGACCCTGCAGGAATCCTGATTAAAATCGGGCAAGGTGCAAAACCCGGAATAGGAGGGCATTTACCGGGAATAAAAGTTGGTCCGGATGTTTCGGCAACGAGAATGATTCCTGAAGGTTCTGATGCAATTTCTCCTGCACCGCACCACGATATATATTCAATAGAAGATTTAAGGCAATTGATTTTATCTTTAAAAGAAAGCACAAATTATACAAAGCCCGTTTTTGTTAAAATTGCGGCTGTTCATAATGTTTCGGCTATTGCATCAGGTATTGCAAGAGCAGGTGCAGATGCAATTGTTATAGACGGTTTTAGGGGCGGAACAGGGGCTGCACCTACAAGAGTCAGGGATAATGTAGGAATACCAATAGAACTTGCTTTGGCAAGTGTAGACCAAAGGTTAAGAGATGAAGGTATAAGAAACCATATTTCCGTTATTTGTGCAGGTTCAATAAGAAACAGTGCCGATATAGTAAAAGCCATTGCTTTAGGTGCAGATGCCGTATATATTGCATCGGCAGCATTAATTGCTATGGGTTGCCACATGTGCCAAAGTTGCTCAACCGGAAAATGTAATTGGGGAATAGCAACACAAAATCCGGAACTTGTAAGAAGGCTAAACCCGGATATAGCTTATGAAAGATTAATAAATTTACTTACCGCATGGAACAACGAAATAAAAGAAATGCTCGGCGGAATGGGAATAAATGCAATAGACAGTTTAAGAGGTAACAGATTAATGTTAAGAGGAGTAGGACTTAATCTTAAAGAGCTTGAAATACTCGGAATAAAACATGCAGGAGAATAATAAAACAAAATGAAAAAAGTTTATGCTTTTGAAAAAAATTGTTTAGGGTGTGGGTTATGCGAAGTTTATTGCAGAACAGCACATTCAAAATCAAAAGATATCATAAAAACATATAAGAAAGAAAATGTTGATTCAGCAATAACAATTGAAGAAATAGAAAAGAACGGAGTAAAAACTTTTTTTGCTCTTCAGTGCAGACATTGTGTAGAACCGAAATGTGTTCAAGCATGTATTTCCGGTGCAATGTATAAAGATGAAAACGGTATTGTCAGAAACAACAAAGAAAAATGTGTAGGGTGTTTATCTTGTATTATGGCTTGTCCGTTCGGGGCAATAAAACAGTCAGTTAATGGGAATGTTATATCTAAATGCGATTTGTGTACTGAAAACGGCGGAGATCCTGCTTGTGTTAAAAATTGCCCGAACAATGCTTTAAAATTGATAGACTTGGAAAGTAATAAATAAATTTGTTCTTTTTTTTATATATGATTGACCTTTTAAGGAAAAGTTATTGCAATTTATTTGTTTTATTAATTCTTTATAATTTTTCTATTCCATTTTAAATTTATAATTCGTATATAAAAAACTAAAAATATAATTAAAAATCTAAAAATGATTCTTAAAAACTTTTTATTTTTAAAAATGATAATAATAATTTATCAAACAAAATTAGTTTTATCGATAGAAATAGAATGTAATGAATATAAAGATTGTTTTAATTGTTCAATTTGTGCAAAAGAAGAAACTATGACATGTAAGTGTGAATGGGATCCAATTTTAAAACAATGTACTAATTCATCATTTTTAATAAAAAATGCAGACTGGAAAAATTATTATAAAAATTGTAATGATGATTTATCTAAATTAATACAACAAAATTATTGTGGTGATTTTCAAAAAACAAAGAATAAATTTACTTTAACATTACCAGAAATAAATAATTATTTTGGTTCACATAATTTATATTGTTATTATATTTTACACAACAACAAAAATCCAAAAACAAATTATGAGATAAAAATTAATCAATACGAATCCGACATAAAAATAGATTATATAATTAATTTTAATGATGAAAATATTTCTTATTTAAGTGCAAATAATGACAACTTTAAACCAAATTTTTCAAAAGTTAAATATATTGAATTTCATATTTATATTAAAGAGATTTATACTAAATCACCTTTTGAAATCGAAATTACTATGAAAGATTATACTAAAAAATTTGTTATAATTATTATTGTCATTGTTGTTTTTTTTATAATTATTTGTGGCACTTCTATTTATTTTTTTACAAAGAATTTAAGTGTTATTAATTTTGATGAAAATAATCTAAATGATAATAATCCAAGTCAAAACAATGAAATCAAAAAAAAAGAAAAAGAGAATCAGATTATTAAAAAAAAAATTAACTTTTTATTGAATAGAGATGAATTTTTAGGAAGTAAAATATGTAAAAAAGAATATGAAAAATATGGTAGCACATGTTCAATTTGTTTAGAAGAATTATGTTGTGAAAAAGATTATATAAGTTTAACTCCTTGTTTCCATATTTTTCATTATAAATGTTTAAGTGAATATATGAGAAAAAGTATAAAAAATATTCATTGTCCAAATTGTAATTTGGATTTATTAGAAAGTTTTGAATTTAAAGATGGATTTAATAAGTTAAATAATATAATAAATCCTCAACATATTTCTGTGAATAATCGAAGAAATGTAAATCTTAATCTTTATACCAATGATGGTAATTTTAGTATAAGTAGTAATAGAAGATTTAATGATTCTACTCAGAGAAATAATAATAACTCTTTAAATACTCATCATAATGAAAATAATAATATTTCGAACAATATTAGAATTCATAATTTATATATGTCTAATGAAGACAATTCTACTAGAAGAGAATTAAATGATAGAAATTTTAATATTGTAAATGATGATTAATGCATTGAAATTTTTAATTAATTATCTTTGAGAGTAATATTTAATAAATTATTTAAAAAAATTCTATAAAAATAATATTTCTTATTATTTATTAATTATAATATAAAAACTATATATTTTCAATTCACATCAAAAATAATCAACAAAATAAAATAAATTAGATTTTAATATATCAATATTAAAATAGAGGAAAAATAAATAAAATTAGCTTCCATAAAATAATAAAAAAAAATTTAAAAAGAATCATTTTCTTGATTAATTGGAATAACTTTTTCAGCAAAATTTCTAAATCTCAAACCATATCTTTTAGGATCTAAAACAGAGAAATTTGTATCTTTCATTTGTTTAATATATCCAACAAAAGTTTTAGCTAATTTTTCACTTTTTTTTTCAAAATTAAAAGTTCCTAAAAAATCAATAATAGAAAATTCAAATAAATAATTTTTATCTTCACTTTTCATTATACCACAATTATTTAAACTTAAACAAATATCATTTTGTCGATATTTATGAACAAAAACTAATAAAGAATAATCTATAACTTCAAATCTTTCTAAAAATTCACTATCATTTTTAATAGATTTAATTAAGTTTTTTGAATGAGAAGATTTTAAAAGAAAATTAAATTTTAAAATTTTTAAATCAATATCTTTTAAAACAATATTTTTATATTTTTCAATTAATAAATTTCGATTTAATTTTTCATCTATTTTACTTATATTTTGTCTATCAACAGTTGATCCTTTTAAATCAAAAGTTAATATTTTAGTTTCTTTAGGAAGAGAATCCATATTTTTTTGTAAAATAAAATGTATTTTTCCTTTATCTTTTAATTCTATTTTATAAATTCCATAAATTCTACATAAAATACTTTTTGTATCTCTTAATCTTTTATGATATAATTTTAACATTTTAATAAAAATTTTTTTTTCTTCTTTATTTATTGTTTTTAATAAAAATTTTTTATCCCATGTTGATAAAATTGAATTATCACCTCTTCCACCAGAAACTTTTAATTTATTTAAATATGATAAATTTTTAATTGGATCTAAACTTTCTATTATATTATTTATTGATATTTTATCTATCATTCTAATATGATAAAAAACAAAAGGACAATAAGTTTTTATTTTAAAATTAAATTTTTTAAATCTTTCATCATATTTCACACTTAACCAATTAGGAATATTTTTTTCATTAAATTCTAACCAATTACTTTTTTCTTTATAAAAATATTGTTCATTAAAAGGAAGAGTTGAATTAAGATAATTTTTATATTTTAAATTGTTTTCATATTTTCTACTTAAATATATAGAAATTGAAATTGCCATCATTCTCAAAAGATTATCATCTAAATCTAAATGATAATACATTACATCAAAGGGACTTAAACCAAAAATGTTTTGAGTCTTTGAAATGATTGAATTATTTTTTTCTAAATTATTTGAATTATTGATTAACGATGAATTTATATATGTTAATTTAGAATCTTCACTTTTAAAACTTTTACAATCATCTGAATAAATTTGATTTATTGATTCTATACTTCTTAATTTATTATGAAATTCTTTTATTTCTGTTTTTTGCTTAATTAAATTTTTTTTATATGTTTCATCCTTTTTTTTTTCTTCAATTATTAACATTTCTGTTCTTTCAATTGGAATTTTGTTTTTTGATATACTATTTATTGAATTATTTGAAATTATATTTTCATTCTCATTTATATTTAAATTTAATTCTAAATCATTTAACTTATTTATTCTATTTATTGGAGTTAAAATATTACTTTCAAAAGGTTTATCATTTATTATATTTTTGTTTTCATTTTTCATTATATCATTTTTCCCATTATCTAAATTAAATTCATAACTATCATTTAATTTTATTTTATCTTGGAATGAAATCAAAGATGAAATATTTTCTTTTTCAGGAACATCCGTTGAAATTAAATTTGTTTTTGATTCTGTAAATATACATAATTCTATTATTTTTTGACTAGATTTTTCTTTTTTTACTTTTCCGATTTTTGAACACATAATAATTTTCCATATAAACTTTTTCATAATTGGATCTGTAGTTTTAATTACAACAATAAATGTTGGATATAAACTTATTAATGTTAATGTTATAAAATTTAAATGATAATCATTGAAATTATCAAAATCAAAAGTTTCTTTTAAAATAGTACAAAAAATATAAGGAAAGAAACAAATTATAAAATAACAAATACATAAAATATGTCTTTTAATTAAAGAAGTAAATATTTCTCTTATTATTATTTCTCTTCTAATTTCTGTACTTAAAGAATAAAAATCAATATTTTTTTTAAAAATATAATATAGACGACTTATTATATAAAAAATAAATACAATATTAATAAGAGAAAATAAAATAATAAAATTATTACTATATAAATTTGTAAAAGAAAAATTTTTTTTTGTTATATTTTCTTCAGTAAATTCTAAATTAAAATTTGTTAAAAGGTAAATTATGAAAATATAAAAATAGGATTGATATTTATAAAATTTAATTCTTTTATCAATATTAGTTTTATAATTATAATAAGTTACATAAATATTATGTGTTAAACAACTAATCCAAAAATAAGAAAGAAATATTATAACTGGATTAAACATTCCAGAAATTTTCATAAATAAAGTTAAATTTTGAGGAAGAATAAAAAATATTTGTATAAAAATAATAAAATATAAAAAACATAAAATTCCTTGAATTACTATTAAATATAAAGATAAACTATTAGGATTATTTTGATATTTTGGCATTTTATAATAGAAAAAAATAAAAAATGAGGTACAAAATAAACTTATTGCATTTAAAATTCCAAAAAAAAAACATGAATGTAAATGAAATTTTCTTTCTGATGATTTATCATTAAATATTATATTATCAATGAAAATAATAGACATAATAAACTTATTTTTAAATTTTTCAATAAAATTATTAAAATTAACAAAATATAATATTTATTAAAATTAATTTTTATTCATGAGATTCTTTTAATATTTCATTATAATTAAAATTACTTTTAAAATCATTATTTTTTTTTGATGAATTAACTCCAATATAATTTTCATTTATTTTTTTTTGTCTCAAATAATTATAAACAAAAGCAAAATTTTCTCTATTTTCTAATAATTGTTTATTTCTATCTTTAAAATTTCCTTCAACATTATAACCAGAATTATGAGTAAAAGAGTTTGGTTTAAAAGTTATTCCTCTTTCATTATCAATAAATTTTTGTAATTTTTTTTTCTTTTCATTATATTTAGAATAATCATTATATAATCTTTTTGTGACTTCTGCTGATAAATTTTTCTTTCTTTTTTTTTCTTTTTGAGAAAATGATTTTTGAGGATACATTAAATTATTATAATATAAACATGTACATTTATTTACCATTTTTTTCTTTTCTTTTTTTATTTCTAATTTCTCATTCATTTCATTTTCATTGTTTATTATATTTTTTTTATAATTTAAATCTTTTAAATTATATTTTATTGGACTATTATCTTCTTTATTTATTGTTTTATTTATATTATTCAATTTTGAATCTGATATAAATGATTTTGAAATTTGATTTTTTTTGGGAAAATTATTTATTCTTTGAAATGGAAATTGATTCAAATAAAAATTTATATTATCTTGATTTAAATTATTTTCATTCACTTTATTTATCTTCTTTTCTTTTTTATTATAAGAATTTTTCCATAGATTAAAATATTTTTTCAAGTTACTGTTTAAATATTTATTTATTAAATTATATAAACATAAATGTTTATTAATTCCTTTGTTTCTTATAAAATTTTTAATTATATTATTTGCCATACATTTAATTTGAGTAATAGTTAAATTCATAATATAAGTAGATAAAGCTTGAATAATAAATTCATCATTATATAAATTTTTAGAATAAATAAATGAAGAATTATTATTATTACTCTTTAAAGAAATATTATTTTCATATCTATTCAAAAAGGAAAAATATAAATCATTAAAATTTGATAATGCAGTTTTAGGTAAAATACCAATATATAAAAGGTACTCTATTATTTCTTTTGAATAAGTATCCATTAATTAATTAAATTTTATATATAAAGAAATTAATTAAATAGGTATTATAAATTTATTTTCATAATTATCTATTAGAAATCTAATTTTATTTTCATTTAAATTATTTTGTTGAAGAACTTTTATTATTTTTTTTTCTAGAAGAGAATATATAATTACTTCATTATATTCATTTTTAAAAAATATTAAATTTATTTTATTTTGAAATGCAATTAATTTCTGATTAAAAGTTAAATTATTAGTTTGATTTGATACATATAATTCAATAATCTTTTTATTATATTTATCAAAAAGAAATATTGAATGAATTGAATTTTGAAGGAGATATAAGTTTTTTTTTATTTTTAAAACCTCAATTATAGTAGTATTCAATGTATTTATTATATATTCTATTTGATAATTATTTTTATTTATAAATAATATTTTCCCATCTTTATTAAAAAGAGTAAAATATTTTAATGATACAATTAAATTAGTAAAAAAATAATGGTTTTGAAAAATATGTTTTCCTTTAAAAATTATTTTACTTAAGAAAACATTTTTTTCTATTATAATTGAATCTGTATTTTTTGTAATAAATTCTTTATTTTCAATTTCAAATGAAAATAAATGATTCTTTATTAAATAATAATAAATATCATGGTAATTAGTAATAATTGGCCAATCATACATCATTGGCAATGATTTAAAATTATGGATTTTAAAAGAAAAACATTTTGTTATTGAAATTTGTAATTTTTCTTTCTTTGAATTTAATAAATCTAAAAAATTTGAAAGACAAAAAATGTTAATGTAATTCTGAATTAAAAATATTGAATTTCCTATTATTTTACAATTATCAAATTTTTCATATATAAAAAATTTTTTATAATAATTTTCATCATCTATTTTATTAATTAATAAGCTTGTATAATTTATATTAAATTGCATTTTTATTAAATATTTATCATGAAATATTTTATAAGGTAAATCATCTATTTTTTCCCCAAAAGAAATAATTTCATAGTTTTTTGATATAATTTCTTCTTTATTAATATTTTTATTTATATAAGAATTATCATAAATTTTTTGAAAACGAATTATTTGAAAATTTGAAATTTGATATTTATTATTTTTATTTATTTTTTGATTATGATTTCTTCTATTTTTTTCATCAATAATTTGAGAATAAGATTTTAATATTCCATTATTTTTATTTTCAAGAGGGAAATATCTATTTTTTTCAATATCAAAATAAAAACCTGGTATTTCAATAATATCATTATTATTATTATTTAAATTTATATTATTGTAATCTTTTTTTTTTCTTATTTTCCAAAATTCTTTTTTATAATCATTATTACTTCTTTTTCTTTTTTTCATATAATTATTCATCATTAAATTTAAATTAATCAATTTATTAAAAAAATGTTTAATAAATTATTATGTAGAATTAATATTTTTTTGAATTTAATTATTTTTTTATGGAATCTTCAAAAAACATATAAACAATTATTTTTTATTTAACTTATTTATAAATTAAAATAAATTATTTTAAACATTATTTTCATCTTCTTTGAGATTATTATTATTTTCATATTAATTATCATAATTATTAATATTATTATTATTATTATTCATATCTTCATTTTCATCTAAATTTAGAGCAACACAACCATAAAATTCACTTTTATTTTGATTTTCTTCTTGTTCATTTTCATGATATTCTTCTTCATTTTTAATTTCATCTACAATAATATTATTTGTTTCATTAAAATCATCTTTTAAAAAACTTTTAATCATTTAATGCATAATCTAATGTTTTTTCAATTTGTTATTCCTTAAATGAATTGTTCAGTTAATTCATCATTTTCAATAAATTATTTTTAATTTCATTTTTATAAAAAATATTTTTACATCTATATTACTTTAATTATTAACAAATTCTTGAAATTCATCAAATCAATATTCATTTTACAATCTAATTTTTTTTGAATTATGATTAATTAAAGTTAATATATTATTTATTTTTTCTTTATGATTATGATTCTCGTTAATAAATTCACTAATTTTTCTTCATTAATCTCTTCTATATATTTATTTAATAAATTTTCATATCTTTCATAAAATTATTCATATTATCTTTGTATAATTTACTTCCAAGAAGAAGATTCTAAGAATTTTGAATTAGAAATTTTTCAAAAGATTTTTTTGAAATTTCAATATTTGAACTTTTAAAATTTTAACATAAATTTTAATTCAAGAAATAAAAATTTTTATGTTTATTGAAATAGTTTTATATATTTAATGATCTATAGAAATTTTACAATGATTACAAATAAATTTTTTATAATGTCTACAATAATTTGCAATACAAAATTTTATCATATATACATTCAATAATTTTTTTTTATAATCATTTTCTTCTATTATAATTCCCTTTTATTTATTTTTGGAACTTTTTTATTCTTATTCAAGTTTTTTGATTTAAATATTCTCCTTTAAAAAAGATTTAAATTGGGATAAATCTTGATTTTGATATGTAAAACTTATATTTTGTTTTAAGGGATAAAATAATTATTTTGCTAAAGGTTTTATTTCTAATATTCTTTTTTATGAATTCATATTTGTTTATACTCTTCTATTATTATATTCTAATGTTATTTTGATATTTTTATTAAATTAGATTTTATATTGTTTTTTTATTGTTTATTAATTCTAATATTTTTTCAATAAATGTGAACCTCATTTATTATAATAAAAATTCTAATTATTATTAAAAATCAATAAAAAAATTATCAATATATATAAAATTAATTCTAATATAAGATTAATGTATATTATGTTAATAGAGTTAATTGGTTTTAGATAATGTTTTAATTTAATAAAATCAATTAAAACTATTTCAAATTTTTATGTTACAGGAGATTAAATTTATATATATTTCTTTTATTAATAAATAAAATTAAATGGAAGAAAATATCAAAATAAATTTACTTAATAAAGACAATTTAACTGAAAAAAATTATTCAACAATATCTATACTTAGAGAAAGAAGTACAAAGAGTACAATTAGAGATTATGAACAAAAGGAAAAAGAAATTAAAACAAAAATTTCTGTTCTTAAAATAAATAAATTTATAAAATTAGGAAAAATTTTAAATTTTGCATCTAATTATTGGTTTGAATAACAAAAAAAATATATTGATGAACTATGAATATATATAACATATATTGAAATAAAACAAAAATAAATAAGGTAAATATTTTTCATATTTGTAATATTTATTTCTTCTTATATAAATTTATATATTTAATTAAGTTGATTTTTCAATTTTTATTTAATCATCATTTTCTACATACAAAGTATTTAGTAAATATTTTATTAAAACTATTTTGAAATCTAAAATTTTTATTCATGTAAATTTAATTAAATATAAAATATTTTATCTAATTATTTATACATTATAATTGAAATTTTTCATGAAAAATCATAAGAATTAGTTTGTGTTCCTTTATTTTTTATTTGTTTTTTAGATTTATTTAAAAAAAAACTTGAAAGATCATATTCAGAATTATTATTTTTAGAATCTTCAAATTGACAATTAATAATTTTTTTTGATTCTAAAATATTAATTCTATTATATTTTTCTATCATTATTTTAATACTTTTTGAAAAATCATTTTCTAATATTTTTTGTTTTACAAATTTAATAGTATTGTCTCTTTTGATATTCTTAAAATTATTATTTTTCAATTTTTTCATAAAATTTTCACCAGAATCAAATTTTTTTTCTTGTTGATTTATTTTTTTTTTAGAAGAACAATTCCTTATAGTTATATTTTTCATACTATTTACTTTTTTTTTTTGAAATCTATCATTAAAATCATTATTATCATATAAAAAGTAATTTAATTTTAAATTATTTGAATGATGAAGAAAAAAATTTTTATTTGTCTTTTGATGTAATTTTGATATAAATGTTTTTGCTAATAAATTATTTCTAACAAAATATTTATATTTCGATGGAGGATATTTTTCATATTTTATATTATATTGATATATTGTATTTCCTGAATTAATCTTTTTTTTTTCAAATGGAAATAAATTAAATGATTTTCTTGATTTAGTATTATTATTGAAAAAACAATCTGTACTATTATTTCTTTTCATTATTGTTATTTTTGAATCCAATAATTTATTTGAAAAAGCATTTACGTTAAACCAATTATTTTTATTTCTTGTATTTTTTATAACAACAAATTTCATATTATTCATTACTTAATAAATTATAAATATTTTAATTTGAATAATTTTCATAATAATTAAAAATAAGAATATCCTTCAGTAATAAAATCTCACTTATTATATCTTTACTTTTAAATATATATTTTAAATTATTTTATTTGAAAATAGAAAACTTTAATCTTTAAATAATGAATGAATATATTATTTCTGCTTTTAATGATTAATAATTAATTATATTCTCTTTAATAAAAATAACATTATTTATCAAAAAAGATTTATTTTTTCATAATTAAAAATGATAGTATACTGGTGTAAAGAAGAAAAGAAAAATTTCAAAAATGAAAAAGAAGAAATAAAAACAATAATATATCCAATTTCAGATTTAGATTTATATAATTTAAATTCCTTTAATTCAGAAGAATTAAATAAAAATGATTTTTTTGAAGAAAATTCTTTTAATGAAATTTATAATGATTTTGATAATAATAATTCATCTGACACAAGAAGTGTATCAACAGATGAAAATAAAGAAATATTTGAAAATATTATTTTAAATATTATAAGTAGTCCTTTGAATAATGAAAAAGAAATTGATGAAAATAATATTAAAAAAGAAATTGAAAATTTCTTTTCTGAAAATTGTTTAATTAACGAAGAAAAAATTTTACAATTTTTTAATTTATGTCAAAATGAATCTTTAAAAGAATTTTTTTTCCAAAAAATTATATTTCATTTAGTTGACTTATTCAATAATAATAAAAATATTTATGAAAAAATTTATATGATGATAACTGAAGATCAAAGAAAAATTTTTATAAATGAAATTATTAAAAAAACACCTCAATTAATTATTAATGAAAATGGATATAAAGCATTATTATTTTTAATATCATTTAAAAAAGAAAATATTATTAAAAATATAATTAATTCAATATTACAAAATTTTCTTTTTTATTGTTTAAATGATTATTCTTCTGAAATTATTTGTCTTCTTTTATCAACTGGAATTAACTTTTCAAATATTAAAAATCAATTAAAAGAAAATTTAGATTTTATTTCTCAAAATGAAAATGGAATGAAAATCATTGAAATATCTCGAAAATTTCATATAATATAAATGATAAAATAGATTTATTAATTATCTTCTTTCATATATAATATAATGAATTGTAATATAAATATTATAATGATAAATTATTTTTGTAATGTAGAAAAAATTTTAGTATACTTTATAACATAGTTTAAAAGAATAAAATAGCATTTACCATAAGAATATAAATAAGTAATAATTTAAAGTTAATGTTTATGTACTTAAAACTCTTTCAAAAAAATTTTTTTTTTTTAAATATAAATATTAAATAAATCCAAAATAAAAATTTAAATGTATTATTTCAAAATACAATAAAATTTCCAATATATAAAAGTAAAATAAAAATAGGAATAATAAGTGATAGACTTATTATTTGATAAATTTAAGAAGTATTATTCATTAAAAAAAAAGAATAAAAAACTCCTTATCTTAGTTTTATTTAGACTTTTGTATATTATTTATTCATATAATAAAAAGAAAGAATTATATAATTTAATAAATATATTATTTTTAATTTAATTAAAAAATTGAATATTTATAAAAGAAAAATAAATTAAAATTTTCAAATATAAGGAGATACCATTAATCCATTACTAAATTCATCAATTTCATTTAAAGGAAATCTTTTAACTATTTTTTCTTTTTTAAAAGGTTTTAAATAATTTTTGTTGTATTCAAATTTTCTAAATAAATTTTTATTAATTTTCTTTTTATCTTTTCCCTTAACATTATTTTTACTTTTGTTCATTGAAGAAGTAGTTAAATTAGAATAAAATTTAGAATTTCTTAATAAATTACTATTTTTATATATTTGATAAGAACTCTTTAAATAATTATTTTCATTTAAATTAAGATTATTATTAGAATCTAAAATTTTATTTATTTTATTTAATTCATATTCTCTTGAAAAAACTTTTCTCATTGGCTTTGCTTTATATTCCCAAGTAATATTATTTTTAATAAAATTTATATTTTTAATTGATTTTTCTAATGAATTTCGGACTCTACTAGTAAAAATAGGTGAAATGTTATTTAATATATTTTTTTCACTATTATTTTTTTTTACTAAATCTAAATCTCTTATTGATTTTAAATTATTTAAGAAATCATTTATATTGTTTTCAGAAAAATTATTCTTTAATTTTTTTTTTTCTTTTGAAATATAATTTGGCCTTAAAAAAGAATTCGAAATATTTTGATAAGTATTTATTAAATTATTTGTTGCTGAGAAACTTCTTTTAATTTGTTTTTGAGGATTATTATTTAAAGTAGAAGAATAACTTTTTAAATTTTTATATTGTTTATTTTTTTTTTTTGGAATTGTACTATTTAATAAATATGAATCTAAACTTATTTTTTCTTTATTATTTCTTGATAATTGAAATGTATGATTATTCAACTAAAATTGTGTTAAATAAAGTTTTGTTTACTATTTTATCATGAGTTGTAAAATACATTTTTTTATTATTTTTTAATAAGAAAAAAAATAATAAATTGATTAAAATAATTTTAATAATTTTTAAATGGACAATAATATGATTAAAGTTTTATATTTAATATTTAAATAATTTACAAATTAAACAACCTATGAATATTTTAGAAATAGTTAATAATAATATTCTTTTTTTTGAATTATTAAAAATAAAATATTTAATAACTGAAAAATTTACAAACATACAATAAACTAAATAATAAATATGATTATTAATCTTCTTCCTGATTTACATTTTTGCCCTTAATAGGAGTTTTTGCCTTTTATGATAAAAATCTTCAATATTTAAATGTGAAATATGATCCTTAGTATCATTAATCCAATCAATTCTTTTCTTTTTTTTCATTTTATTCATTAGAATCATCATCCCTTTTTTCCTTTAATAATTGTTCAAATAAAATATAATAATTATCATTATTCATTCAAACAATAATTTTATATATTATATTAGTTAAAATATTAATTTTGAAGTTTACAATTATTTTTATAATCTAAATTTTTTTATTCATTTTTATTTTTAAAAAATCAAAAAACATAATTTTGATAATAAAAACAAAAATTTATATGAAGATTATTTAATAAATGGATAAAATAGATTCTTTTCCTGTTAGATTAAGTTCATTATTTAGTGACAAAAAAAAGATAAAAAAAATACAATTAAATAAAAAATATAAAGTAATTCCCTATTATATAGAAAATTCTGAGACAAAATTTCAAAGAAATTCAATTTTTCATTATTATAAAATAATGATAAAAGAAAGAGAAAATTGTTATTCAAATTTTGAAAGAAAATTTCAAAGTTTATTAAAAAACAATAAAGAAAAAAATATAAAAAGAAATTTATTACCTTTGCTAAATAAAAGAAGTACATCTCAATCAGAAATAAATAATGATTATATTAAACCAAAAATTATATTACCTAAAATTGCAATAAATAAAATAAATAAGAATAATCACCATATAGTAAATTGTAATTCAGGATTTAATAGTTATAGAAATAATGATTTCAAAGAAATGACTGAATTAAAAAAGATAAATATTATTAAAAATTTTAGTTCACAAAATTTAATTCCATCCACTCAAGAATTCTATGAAAATTTGTAACCCTGAATTTTTGAATTATTTATAAATATATCTAATTCTTTTTTTTATGTATATTTAAAAAATAATTATAAAATATTAAAAAAAAATTTAGATTAATTAGTTTTTATATTAATAAACAAATTAAAAAAATATAAATTAAAATTCAAGAAGAAAATCTACTATTATCAATATTAAATCATAAAATGTTATATTATTAAAATAATATTTTAAAAAAAATATTATTCACAAAATAAAAAAGATAATTATTTAAATATGATAATGCAAATTCTTATATATAATAACATTTGTTATTTAGTTTAAAGATTAAAGATTTTAGATTTTATAGATGAATTTTTTAAAAGATATTATAAAATAAATGAAAGTAAAGAAGAATCGATGGTTTTGTAAATTTCATCAAATATTTAAAATTTTTTTGATTTTTTAATTGTGAAATAAATAAAAATATCAAAGAAAGTACTGAAAAAAAAGAAGAAATTTGATTATTAATAATAAAAAAGATGAAAATAATTTTGATGAAGGTTTAATTGAAGATGATGAATATTATAATATTAAAATTTCAAAATCAAAAATTTTTATTATTTTATTTTTATTCTATATTATTGTTTAATAAAGTATTTTTTTTTTAATTTTTTACTCTGAAATTCAAAAAAATATTTTTTAGATAATATAAAAATTATGGGATTAGAGAATAACATAAGATAATTTTTATTGTGATAAAATTAAACAAACTTATAATTCACTATTTAATAAAGTTTCCTTTGATTTTTAAGTAGTTTAAATTAAGTAAAATTATATTAATTATTCAAATCTTTAAAATTATAATAATTAATTTAAAAATATTGATTAAAATAAAAAAAATTATTCGAAAAGTTTTTAATAATTTTTTACATTTTTAAGGATGAAATTATTAATTATATTTATTATTTTTAAAGAATAATTAGTTATGACTACAACTCAAATCGAATCTTATCAGGCAAAATATTTTTTATATAAATATACACAACCATTTAACCAAGTTGTAGAATTTTGTACAAATATGGAGATATTAAAAAAAATAAATTTTTTAGGATTAATAGATAGAATTGAAAATACAAATAAAAAAAAAATATTTGAAAAAGATTACTGTATGATTTTTACATGGAAAAATACAATTAAAATAGAATTTGTAACAACAAATCATATTCAAAAACAAGGACATTTTAGTTTTTCAATGAAATTAGATAAAATAAATTCATTTAAACTTCCTTTAAATATTTTCTTCACAATAAATTTTTTTGAAAATAGTTTTGATAATTCAACTTATATGTTTTTTGAAATAGGAATTGGATTTCCTCCTCAAAATAATCTTTCAAATTTAGCAATAAGTTGGATAATAAATAATCCATATTTAATATCTAAAAAAGATTTTATTGTTATAAATAAATTATTAGAACAATATCTTTATTCATGTAAAAAAGAATTTTCGATTTTTGAATCAATATTAATTAAAAAACCTGTTTTAGAAATTTGGGATAAAATATCGAATATACCATATTTAGTAAAAATAATATTAAAAATTCCACATCATGAAGTTAAATGTCAAGGAGAAAAAGGAAAAGTTGGTTCAAATTTTATTTTATATAATTTAGAAACTGATTTTATTATAAATTTTAGAATTAAAAATGCTAAGATTAATAAAGATAAAATTATTGTATATTTTAAAAAAGAAATTAATGGGTATAAAGCAATTAATAATAAATTTAAAGTTATTATTACTGAAATAGGAAATAATCTTTCTTTATTACAAATTGAACATAATATTCCCATTTTTTGTAATGGAATTATTGCGCAGACTCTTAAAAATTGGACTAAATTTATTCTTTATAAATGTAAAATTGATATTGAAAACAAATAAATATCATTTTATTGTTTTAAATTAATTATAAGACAAATATAAGACTACTTCATGAATATATATGTTTATATATCACTTATGTAGATTTTTTTGTTTTTGCTAAATAAAATATATAAGACTTTATAAAGAAAAATACTCAATTATATTATTTCTCTTTTTTTTTTTTTTTGGTAATTTAGTTTAATATTATTGAAATATAAATAATTAAAAAAAACTCCTTTACAAAAATAATAAGAAATAAATATTTCTCTGGTAAATAATTTTTATATAACTTTAATTTAAAATAAAATTTATATTTATATTATAAACCACTATATTAAAAATTTTTATTTAATATTTCAACTGAAAAAATTTAAAAGAATTTAATAAAATTAATATTATATCCTAAAAGAAATATATTCTTTAAAATAAATAACAACATCCTTCTTCACTTTTTTTTTTCTTAAAATTTAATTTATTAATAATAAAAGGATCAATTTGAAGTCTATTATTAACAGTTAGAAAAATTTCTTTTAAAATATCTTCTCTGTAGATATATACATTTTTTTTTGAAGTTGCAATTTGATATTCTTCTATTAATTTATTTAATTCAGTATTTTTATCTGTATTAAAATTTTGACTTCCAATATTCACTTTTGAATTATTATATTCTTCATTTTCACTATCCATATTTTGAATTTAAATATTATTAATTCAAATTTAATTTAAATAATCAATTAATTGAATAAAGTTTTTATCCTATTTTATATTTTTTTTTATTATTAATATTATTTAAAAGTTATTTTAAATTCATGATTTCACTAAAATTTAAATAAAATAAAATTAATTTAATATTATTTATTATTTGTTAAATAAAAAATAATTCTATCTCCAACTCTTAATTCAAAAGTATTAGAATGTTCAAATAGTAAATCATTTTTTTTTACTTCATTTTCAATAACATCTTTTTTTTCTTTAATAATAAATTTTATACCAATTTCTTCTTTATTATCAATAACTCCTGTTTTAATTGCTTTTAAAAAAACTTTAAAAACTAAATATCCAATATCATCAAATAAAACTCTTATTATTTCAAAATTAGGTTTGAACATTTTTTCTATTTCATCATAAATAATATTTTTATCTTTTAAATAAGATAAATTTTTCCAATGATTACATATATTTTCATATTCACAAATTCTTGGATAAGATAAATTTTTTGTTTCAATTTGATTTTCTTTAATTTTAATTCTAATTTCTTTAGGATCAACAAAATAATTTTGAGGAGAAAATATTTGAAAATTTAATAAAATTTGATCATAATCTTTAAAAGGGAGAATAGGTTGAATATATGGTTTTTGTAAATTATCTAAATTAAAAGATGTAAATTCTCTTAACATATATATTGAAGGGTAATTATCATAATTTTCAGAAAAAATATCAAATGAATAATAATCTAAATATTTTTCTTTTTTATTATTTTCTTTATTTATTATATTTTTATATATATATATTAAAGATATATTTTTTGAATTATTATTTTCTTCTAAAATTGGTAATAATCTTATCTTTGATATTATATCTATTTTTAAACTTTTTCTTATTTTTGTTATATTAATTTTACTTTTTAAAATTTCTATTATTTTTTTATATTTTTTTATTTTTGATTTTATTTCTTTATAATATACATTTGTAAGAAGTGTATTTATTATTAATCTAACATGTTTATTTAAATTAAGTAAATTTTTTAAATCATCAACAGTTAAAAAACATAATAAATAAAATAAAGTATTATTTTCTAATAAAGAAACAAATTTTTGAATTGAAAGGTTAATTGTTTCAGGATGAATAAAATTAAAAGAAAAATCATTTTTATTATTTTTAAAATCATTTATAAGTGAATTTTTATTACTTTCATTGGTTTTTATTGATGTTAATTTATGATTATTATTTATTATATTTATTAAATTAATTTTAGGAGGAGGACTTAATTTTATTTTAGTAATTGGATGTTCTTCAATTTCATTATTGTCTTTTTCATTTAAATTTTCAATAATATTATTTCCTGAAATTTCATTAAAATTTTTTAAATCAATTTCTTTTAAAGGAATTGAATTTATATCTACATAATTATTCATATCTGTTATTGTATCTTCAGATAAATCACTTTTATTTAAATTATATTTGTTTTTAAATTTTTTAAGATAAATATTTGAATTTTTTGATAAATTCAATTTATTTTTAAATTTATCTTTTTCATCTAAACTTTTATTTAAAGGGTTCTTATATTTTTTTTTATAAGAAAATGAACTTAAATTTAAAATAATTTTACTATCATTTTTTGATATTGATTTACTATCTTCTATTATTTGTAAAGATTTTCTATAAATTGCATTAGTATTGTTTGAAGACATAAATTATTTTTATTTATTTTTAAATTAATTTATTTATCAAAAAATTATTTATATAATTCAAAAAATATATTTGATTTTTTCTCATTATTAGTTTTTTTTTAAATTAAATTATATTTTGTTTTAACATTTATGAATATTAACGTTTGTATTATCAGTTATTTTAAAATGTATTTTGAATGAAATTTATTGATTTAAACATATTTCATTATTTATTTAGATTTGAAAAATATACTTATCTTAATTTATGTTAGATTAATATATTATAATAATTATTTAAAAGAAGTAAATGATAATTCTCTGTTTTCTAATTTTATTTGAATAATTTTATACATTCTTTTTTCCTAATATCCACTCATACAATCAAACATTTAATAAAAGGTTCTTAATATTTAAATAAATTAAAAGAATATTTTTTTTTATTAAGTAAAAGCACAAATATAATAATTCTATTTCGATTGAAAAATAAATTTAAATTTAATAAAAACATTTAGTATATTTATAGATTTTATATAATTTTCTTTCTTTCCTTATATTTAGCAGATTCACTTCTACTTTTATTATAATTATTTTCTAAATTTGTTAAAATATTTTTTTTAACATTAAAAATAATTTGTCTTTCCCTTATACTCAAAGCACTAAATAAAACATTCATTGCTTTTATGAAATTTTTTTCTTCAATAATAGCATTTTGTTGAATAATTTGTGAAATAACAGGTTCAATAACAATATTTAATTCATCAGTAAAATTTTTATTATTTAAATTAATTGAACTAATAAATCCATCTTGATCTTTATCAAGTATATTAAAAATATATTTAAAGCATTTTTTTTTTCTATCATTAAAAATTTTTTCAGTATTATTTTTAATTATATTTGGCTTTATTTCGTTTTCTAAATAAGAATATGATAATTCTTCTTTATTTCTTTTATATAAAGAAGCATAATCATAATTTGATTGAAAAACATTTCTTCTATTTTTTTTAAATTTATATCTTGAAATTAAATTTGGTTTAAAAAAAGGTTTTTTTGTTATTTCATCATAAAATTTATTTTTATCCAAAGAAAGTTCTTTTTTCTTTTTTTCTGATGATTGATTATATTTAATTAATCTTTCATTAAAATTTTCTTTAATGATAATATTATTATTTATTTTTGGTTTAAAAGTACAACCAAAAGGAGTTATATTATTTTTTTTTGGTTTATTTATATATAAATTTGGAGATGCTTGTATTGTAGTATAAGATCGAGATTTATATAATTTTGGGTGAAATGTTAAATTTATTAATGATTCTTTATATCTTTCTTTTTTTATTTTTTCTATTTTTTCATTTAATTGTTTTTTATAATCTTTACCTTTTAAATATAAATATTCTCCATAATTCATTTTATTATTCTTTTTTAAAGAAGAAAATTTAGGTATTGAATTATTAAAATGATCAATATTTTTCGTGTCTATTGTATTATAAATATTCTTATAATTTAATAATTTTTTATCTTTATTTAATAAATTTCTTATTTCATTTGTTATTTTTTGCATGGTTTTAAAATCTAAATTTTTTTCTTTACAAAAATTATATGAAATTTCCTCAGGTTGTAAATCATTATTTTTATTTATACTTAATTTTTCTTTTTTATTATTTGATAAATCAATATCTAATATATATAAAGAGTCATTTCCTATTTCATTGATAATATTATCATTAAGGAAATTGGAGTCATAGTATATCATATTACTTTTTCTTGAATTTATTTGAGATGTTTCTTTTATATTATTATCGCCATTATTAGTCATATATTTAAAAATAAATTTAAAACTTATTAATATCAATAAATATAAATTAAATTTAATTAAAAAAAATTTTTATATTCATGATAAATTAAAATTATTCTTTTTCTTTTTAATATTTGGAAATAATTGAATCAAAATCAATAAAATTTAATTAATTTTTCTCCCTTAAAAAAATTTTAAAATTAATTAATAATACATAAACTAAATAAAAATTTAAATCATTATTCATTTCTCAATAATTTCTAATAACATTATTTTGTTTTTCAGAAAAAAAGAAAAGAATTAAATAAAACTTATTGAAAATTTTAACCAAGTTTTTTGGTTTTTCAATAAGTGTCATATTCCTTGAGGCTACTTTCATATATTGTATAATTTGCAATATAAGGTCGCTCTTAGTGCTCCTAATTGAAAGTATTTGAGTCAAAAATATGATATAATAAAATATTTATTTTATAATAAAAGAAAATCTATACTTTAATATTTATTTTATCATCTATATTATTTTATAAGTAGTTTTCAAATTTTGAATATTAAATTTTTAATTAAATATTCTAATAATATAAAATATCTTTAACTTTATAAAAATTAATTAACTCGTTTAAATGTTTCTACATCATTTTTTAGAAATATTATAGATTTAATAGTAAATAAAAATGTCATTAAATTTTTGAAAAGGAAAAACATTTATATTTTAATAATAATAGTTAGAACAATTCTAATAAAGAGAATTTACATATAAAAATAGATATTGAAAATAAAGATAATAACATTAAGATTGTAAATTTATATTAAATTATTTTTATTATTTAAAAAAAGATTGTTGTGCATCTATCCTATTTATTGATGATTCTTTTTCTTCTATTTCAATTGTGTTATCTTGATTAAAATAATTATTTTGAACAAATAACATTTTTAAAAGATAATTAATTAATATTACACAACATAAATTATAACCTGCAAGAATTATTATAATTTTATTTTTTTGTTTTAAACATTTTAAAATATAATTTGCTCTTAACATTATAATACATCTATTTTTCATATTACTATCAATAAAATATTTTATTTTTATTACTTTCACATACATAGCTATATATAATATTATACTAATATATTGTAATAATATTAGAAAAAAACAAAAATAAAAAGAAAAATTAATTAATTTAAGCTCATAATCATTATTTTCATTTTTTTTTTTTAAAATTAAATAAATTGATAAAATTAATAATGTTCCAATTAAAGGAGAAAAATAATTAATTTTATCATTTAAATATTTTGAAATTTGATATTTCCAAATATATGATATATAATTATTAATTATTTCTTCTGATACATAATTTTTTTTACATATCTCATTTTTTGTAATTTTAAAATTTGTTAAATTTAATTCATATTCTGGATCTAAACTATTAACTTTATTTAAATCAATTACACCATATTTATTCATTATTGTTCCTACTAAAATTATGATAAATATTATTATTGATAATAAATATTTTATTTTTAACTTATATTGTTCTAATACTTGATTTGACATATTTTTATTTTTTTTAATTTTAAAATTTAATAATTATTTTTTCTGTATTTCATTATTTTTTTATAAAATAATAAATAATATCAATTTATTTATAATAAATCATATTAATTCAATCAATAAAATGAAGGTTTTGAAAAATTTTCAATAATAATGAAGAAACTAATTTTAAAGTGATATTTTGAATTTTATTTCCTATTATATTTATTTATAAAGATTTTTTATCAGATAATGATTTATTATTATTAAAAAAGACATTTTAAACAATTTCGCTTTTTTTAATATTTTTTCTTGAATTTATCAAATTATTTTTTCTCTTTTATTTAAAATATTATTTTATTATGAGTATAAGAATAATCGGCGAGTCACTAAGTTTCAATATTCCATATATAACTTTCAATACCCACCTAATAGATTTTAATACCCTCTAGATAAATTTCAATACCCCCTAATATATTTTTAATACCCCTCATTTATAAATAGCAAAATCTTCATTAAAAAAATCAAACTATATATATATATAAAATAAATATTATAAAATAATAGTATTTAAGCAAATTAAAAAAAATTTAAAAAAATAAAAGAATAAAATATAATTAAATAAAGAAAAAAAAATATTCATAATAAATAATATAATATTATTTAAATATGGTTAATAGAAATAAAACTAATGATGAAATGTTAAAAGAATTTTTTGATTGTTTTAATTTAGTCTCTAATTTTGAAGTTTATGGTTTTGAAAAAGATTAATCTTTTTTATATAATGAAGATTTAAATGAATTATTCAATGATTCTTCATCTGATGAATCTGATTCTGATTAAATTAATATTATATATATATAAAATATTTTAATTCTTCGCTTTTATATTATTGAGAGTTTATTAAAAAGAATTTTTGTGTTAAATTTTATATTTTAATTTTTTTAAATATTATTCATTTTTATTAATTATGCATTACTTTGAATATCATATGTAAATAATATTATATTATTAATTATGAATATTTTTTTTTTCTTTATTTAATTATATTTTATTTTTTTAAATTT
>JAJJLU010003910.1:0-24782 GCA_023807065.1 Isotricha intestinalis
AAAATTTAAAGTTTAATAAAATATTATAATAAATAAAAAGGTATAATTTAATTTTTTAAATTAATTTGTAAAATTTCCTATTTAAAATTAAGAAATAATTATAATAAAACATATTTAATAAAATTTTAAAAAATTCTTATTTTTTCTCAGTGTTAATTTCGTTTTCATTTTCTTTATTATCATTAATAATATTTTCTGCTTCTTTAATTTCTTTTTCAAAATCAAAACCATTATTATTATTTAATTCATTTTCATTATTATCATTATCATCATTAAAAATTAAATAATTTTCATCATTATTATTATTATCAAAACTCCAAATTTGATTAATAACTTCTTTTTCAATATTAAATTGTTTACACAATTTAAAAGATAATTCTTTAACTAATTTAAAATCAACAGAAAAGCTTTTCATATTATATAAAATAGTAGAAATTTTACCAAAAGCAACAGATTTAATTTTCATAGTATCTTCTTCATCTAATTCTTCAATACAACTTATTGCATTTTTCATTTGTTCATGATAATTACTTTGAATATAATAACTTGCTAAATCAAACCAAAATTCTTTTTTTTGAAAAATTTCATTTTTTTCAATTCCATTTTGTAAATATTCTTTTTCTGGGTTTTCTCTATAATAAGTTTGACTTAATATTATACATAATCCACATATTTCAAAATCACAAATTCTTAAATTGTTTTTATCTTTGTTTAAATCTGGATTATTCAAATTTAGTATATAATTTAAACATTTTATTAAAATTTCAAATGATTTATTTTCTATTATAAATTTTCCTGTTGTTCTTTTTTTATTATAATAATTTAAAAAATATAAACAATTTTTTTTATTCATTTTTTCTCCTTTTCCATTTTCAGAAAAAGAAAAAATTAATTTTTCAATTTCTTCATCATTAAAAGTATTATTCCATATTTTATCACAAATAATTTGAATTTCTTTGATTTCTTCATCTTTTTCATCTAAACCAATAAAATTTTCTTGTAAAAAATTTTTCATGATAAGTGTTTGTTTTTTTTTTTCTTGAATGTCATTTTCTTGAATTTGAAAATCAGGTGAATATTCAATAAAAGGAATTTCAAAAGGTTGAGAACCTAAACTACTATTTTTATTTACAAAATCACTTATATCTAATTCTGCATTTATATTATTAAAATTTTCTTCTAAATTTTTTTTTATTAAATTTATTATTTCTTCAAAAATTTTTATTTTTAAATTACTATATTGAATTATATTTTGTTTTGTATCATTTATTACAGAGCTTTCTTTATTTTCAAAAGTTAATAAACATATTGAAATTGCATTAATATATTCTTTTCTTTTTTCATTAACTTCAATTAAACTATTTTTATATATTTCTCTTGATTCTTTTGCTTTATCAATTAATTTTTTTAAATCTTCTTTTCCTTTATTATTATTATCTTCAAATTTTAATTTTTTTTGTAATACTTCTCTAACTTTTAAATGATAATCTTTTTTTTTATTTTCATTATCATTAATGAAATTAATAAACTCATTCATTGCTTTTGATCTTATAAAAATTTGATCTTTTGTAGTATGAATAGTAGTTGATAATCTATCATTTATTTTTAACATAATATTCTTTATTTCTTTATGGAATTTTAATATTATATTATATGTTTCTTTTATTGAGTTTACAAATATTTGCATTGCATTTCCAAATGTACTATTTGAATCAAAGTTAAATGGATATTGAGATAAATTATTTAAACCATTTAAAAATTCTATTAATAAAGATGATATTTTATTAAATATGTAAAATATATCCATTATTTCTTTCTGCTTTTTTAAGAAATGTTGATATATTACTTTGTAATTTTGCCAAAAATTCTTAGTATATAATGATTGATTTATTTCTTCCATTATTTTTTTATTTTTTTTTTTAATTAAATTTATGGGAGTTGGAGTTTGTATTAGTTCACCTAATAATACTAATAAAGTTATTAAGGTTAATCAATTAGAAGATAAGGATAATGTTATTGATAATTTTAATTATGAAGAATATGCTGTTGATAAGGACTTAATGGGGAAAAATAATGGAGAAGATAATAATATTAGTATTAATGATATTAATGATCAAAGTAGTTCTCATAGGAAAAAAGTTAAAAATGTTTTTGAAAATAATGAAACTAAACAAGAAGAAAAGAAAGAAGAAAATAAAATAGAAGAAATTAAAAAAGAAGAAAAAAAAGAAGAAAACAAAAAAGAAGAAATTATAGAAGAAAAAAAAAAAGAAGAAGCAAAAATTGAAGAAAAGAAAGAAGAAGAAAAAAAAGAAGAACCTAAATTAGAAGAAGAAAAAATTGAAGAAAAAAAAGAAGAAAATAAATTAGAAGAAAAGAAAAAAGAAGAAAATTCAGATGATGGTTTATTATCCGAAGAGGAAAAAAAACATAATGAAAATTATTTTAATCAAACAAATGAAATAAAACAAGGAAATATTCATTTAGAAGAGAAAAAAGAGGTTATTGAAGATAAAATAGTAGAACAAAATAATAATAATAATATTAATAATAATGAATTTATTGAAGATATTAAAGAAATAAAACAAGATGTTATTAATAATGAAAAAGAAAAAGAAAAAGAAAATAAAAAATTAAAAGCTGCTCCACCTAAAAAAAATAATAATAAAAATAAAAAAGGAAATAATAATTCGAACAAAAAAAATAATAATTTAACAAATAATAATATAGAAAAAAATACTCCAAATAAAAATAATAATAATGGAATTAAAGAAGACAATAATATAATAAATGAAAAAAATAATGAAAAAATAATAGAAAATAAAGAAAATAATAATAATGAAAACATTGAAAATAACAACAATGAAAATATTGAAAATAATAATATTGATAATAATGAAAAAATTGAAAATAATGAAAATAATAATAATAATGAAATAAATGAAGAGAAAACAATAAAAAATGATATAACAAGAATAAAATTACCAGATGTTTTTTCAATATTAACAGAAAAAATATTATTAGATAATAGTTATAATGAACCAATATTTGTTTCAGAATTAAATAAAATGTCAAATTTTAGTGTTCAAGAAAAAGTAAAATATAATGATAGATTTTGTGTTTTAACAAAAATGGCTTTTTTAATTTATCATTCAAAAGAAAATTATATAACTGTAAAAAGACCTTTAGCAGAAATTCCAATTAGAAATATTAATAATATTGTTCTTTTTAAAATTAATAAAAGAATGATTGGTTATGATCATTTTTATATTAGTATTGATAAAAATTTGGATAATAATGAAATTAATGATAATTTAGATTTTTTTTATTTTAATGATAAAAAAGATGATAAAAATTATGATGATGATATTATGTTAATTTTTAAATCTATGGATAAGTCTTTAATTAAAAAATGGTTTGTTGTTTTAAATTATATTAAAAATTTAAATAATCAATTAGATGAACAAGAAGAACAAGAAATGGAAAATAAAAATATTTAATGAAAAATTATATTAAATATTATATTTTTTTTTTTCAAATATAAATTTAATTTTTATCTTTTTTAATTTATTTAATTTACAAATAATATAAAAAGCAAGAATACAATAATTAAAATTAGAAAAAAGGAAAAGTTCAAACAATGAGACAATCATTCATTCTTTTAAAGAGGAAAATAATTATAATATGAATATTAATTTTAATGGGTTATATTCTTATAAAATTTTAAAGATGTTTTTTTAAGTAATTAATTACAATGATTATTTTTTTGAAAAAATAAATAGATATAATTATGGAAAGAAGAAAATAATAATATTAAAATTAAATATAAAAGAATATAAATAAATAAAAAGTATTTCAAAATTATTTATTTTATTTAATAAAAAAATAAATTAATTTTTTCTAAAACTATTTTAATATTTTTCTTTTATTCTAAAATGAATAAAAGGAAAAAAGAAGTTGAAATAAACATTTTAATTGGAGATTATGATTCAAATGAAAGTGAAAGTGATATTGAAATGATAAATTTTTTAAGAAAAAAAAGAAAGAAATTATATTTCATTAAACAACAATTAAATATTAAAAAAGAAAAAACAGAAAAATCAAATATAATAAAAAAAGAAAATTCTTCTGTTAAAGAGGAATTAATTACAGAATCTGAAAAAACTATTTCTCCTATAATTTCTGCAATAAAAACAATAAAATTTAATTTTGAAGAAATAAATAAAAAAAAAAACGAAGAAAATAATTTTGAAAATGACAATTTAAAAGAAAAAAATCATGGAATAAAAATACAAGAAAAATTTTCAAAAGATTATTTTGAAGAACCAACAAAATCAAGTATAATGATAACAAAATTTCCATATTTTAATGAAATAAAAGATATGTCAAATAATATAATAAAGAATAAAATATTAAAAGAAAATTCTCAAAATAAAAAATTAGTAAATATAACTTATTGTGATGAAACAGAATTTGAAAAAATAAAACAAAAATTATCAGAAGATGAATTAGAATATTTTCCAAAAAATGAAAAAGATTTATTAAAATATTGTCCTATAGAAATTCCAGGAATAAATTATCCAAAAATAATAAATATAGAATGTAATAAAAAAGAAGGAATTTATTTAACAAATCTATTTAATTTATCAAAAGAAAAAAAATATCAATCTCAATTTAGAAAATTTATTTTAAATATATCTGAAGATGTAATAATATATAATTATATAATAGATAATGATAATTCGAATACAATAGAATCAATTGATATTAATAATATTAATATTAAATCTTATTTTATTCAAAATCCAGGAGAAACTTTAATTGTTGAACCAGGTTCAATATATTTTAGTTTTATTAAAAATGAAAGTTTAAATAATATTAATTGTAAAATTATTTATTGGTCTAATTCTATTTTTGATAATTATAAAGATTTAAGGAATGCTATTAATTTAAATAATGATACTTTATATTTTCCTTTAGTTAATACTTTAATATTTATGTTAAATGATAATTTATTAAAATTAAACCCTTCTTCTATTGAAAATGTTTATATTTTTTTACAAAAAGTTTTTTCAGAAGAAAATAAAGTTGTAAATACAATAAAGAAAAATAAAAAAATATGCAAATATTATAATAATAATATTTTATTTTGTGATGATTGTGATAAAGAAATTATTAATTATTATACTTTTATAAATAGAAAAAAATGTATTTGTCCAAAATGCTTTTCAAATTATTCTATTGAAATTATTTTCCAAAAATTTTATGAAAAAGAAATTAATTTATTATTTCAAAGATTAAAAAAATGTTATTCTGGTAATTATAATTTGGATATAGAATTTATTAAAAAAAAGCAAAAATGTTTTGAATTAAATTGTCAGAATGATAAATTTGAATTATCAAAAAGTGAAGTTTTTCAAGAAGAAAAACCAAAAACAAATGTTTTATATATTGATAGATTTTTAATTCCTTTAATTGATATTGATAATAGAAGTAGAGAAGGTTTATATAATCCTTTATCTGAAAAATATATTGATATTACTAATGATGCTTATACTAAATTTAATTATAATGAAGATAAAAGTGAACAATTAAAAAGATATAATTCTACTATTGATAATTTATCTCAATTACTTGAAAAGGAAAAAGATATTATGAAAGATAAAGAAGAAAACAATAATTTTGATAATAAACTTAAAAATTCTAAATCTGAAGAAATCGAAAAAAAAATAAAAGGAATTTCAATTTTTGATATGTTCGGTTAAAAAAAATTAAAAATAAATATAAAAATTAAATTAACCAAAATATAAAAATACATAAAATTGAATTTTTTTAAAACTATATAATCACAATAATAATAATAATAATTATATATAAAAAAATTAATTGATTTTTAAAAAAAAGGGATAAAAATGAATAAACCATTTAACATCATTGAAAAAGAGTCTTAAATCTTCACATGAATTAATTAAAACACCTGTAGTTATTTCACTGGAAATTTCTGGAATATCCATTAAATAAATATCTTTAACTGAATAACTTAAAATATCAGTTAAATCAAATTTAATTGAAGTTTGATTTAAATGAGGATCAACATATAATAATTTATTATCATTAAAGCCAATAAAATAAAAAGCTTTATTTTCTTTTCCACTTACAAAACCAATATTGTGATGTAAATTAGAAAATAATTTTGGAATTATTTCTATATAATCATCATAAATTTTATTTAAACCTAATCTAAAAGAAATAAATATAATTCCTGGTTTTTTAAAATTATATTTTTTTTTATTTTTTTGATCTATTATTATATTTTCCATTGAAATTTCATTTTTTAATAATATCTCATCAAAGCATTTATCACAAATTGAATTTTTATTCTTTTCATTATTTTCATTATTTTCATTATTTTCTTTTATGGAATCTAATGAATTGCAATTACAAGTTAATTCACAACATAATTTTTCATAAATAGTATTTTTTATAATAGAACCACATTCAAAATGAATCATTTCAATTTCATTAAAAATAGAATTGTTAATTTTTATAAAAGTTTTAATCATATTAATATCAGAAGTAAACTTCCCAGCACATTTTCCAACTTTACAAATCATTTGAATAGAATAAGGAGGAATAATTTCAGTTAAAGAATTATATTTAATATCTTCTAAACATAATTGTGAATATTGTTGAAAGAAAAATTCATAATCATAATTACAAATAATATTTTCAATAGGGACATTATTATCAAGAAAGAAGACAAGAATTTTTTTTCTAATATCATTTAAATCATTGATTTTTAATTCATTTTGATTTTCCCAAAAAATAAATTTTTTTCTTTCAATTAAAGCTTTTGAAAGCATCATTTGACAAGATCTAATCATACAACCCCATCCACAATCAGTTGTGTAATTTCCACTTCCTGTTTCAATTAAATTTATAAAATCACTTCTATATGACATATATAGAAATGATAAAATACCAAATCGAAATAAATTTATATTTTTTTGTGTTATACATGTATCAAATAATAATATTGGATTTGATATTGTTTCATAATTAAATTTCAAATTTGAGTTAAAGTAATTGTAATATATTGTCGAAGCTATTGATGTTATCTTACTTTTTAATGAAAAATGGTTTTCTGGATTTAGAACTGCTGAAGTTTTTAATAACTCTTCTTTAGTTGATTTTAAATCATCTTTTTTTTCGGATTCATCATTTTCTAATATTGTAAATCCTGCAAATTCATTAATATTTTTATTATCAAGGGATCTTGATTCCTTTGGATATACTATTTCTTCAAAATCTGTAAATATTGATGATGAATTCATTGTTTTAATTTATTTTTCTCTTTTAATTTATCATTTTTATTAAAATCAAATTTATTCAAAAAATAATTATCTTTAAAAAGGAAAAATGTCTCGTCCAGAAAATACTCTCCCAGCAGAATTGGTAAAAAAAATATATATAACAAAAAAAAATATAGTACTACTCTGAAAAAGAAGCCCTTCGTTACAATCAAAAGTAAAAAGCCTTTATATAAATATCTAATTTGAAATAATTTAGTTCTCACGTGATTAAGACTCAAATAGAGCTAACAGAACGTTGTATAGAAATATTAGCAATTCCTCCAGAAAAAGAATGTTTAATTCTGGACATAGGTTGTGGATCATGTTTAAGTGGATCTGTATTATCAGAACACAATCACACATGGATAGGATTAGATATAAGTAAACCAATGTTAAATATAGGAAAAGAAAATTCAGTTGAAGGTGATTTATTAAATATTGATATTGGACAAGGATTCGCTTTTAGACCTGGAACTTTCGATTATGCTATTAGTGTCTCTGCAATTCAATGGTTGTGTGTTGCTGAGAAAAAAAAAGATAATCCTTTGAAAAGATTAAAAAATTTTTTTTCCAGTTTGTATAAATGTCTTGTCATTGGTGCTAGATGTGCTTTCCAATTTTATCCTGATAATCCACAACAAATTGAATTAATCACTAAATCTGCTATTGAATCTGGATTCACTGGAGGTGTTGTTGTCGATTTCCCACATTCTACTAAGAAAAAAAAATATTTTCTTTTCTTACAAGCTGGATATACTAAGGAAAGTATTGATGAAGTTATTAAAAATGTTCCTAAAATTGAAGATGATGAAGATGAAAACGATGTTGTCGATAATATTCAACAAAGAAGAAAAAGAAAAAGAGAAAAGTATCATGAAAGTGTTTATAAAAGTAGGAATTGGATTTTGAAAAAGAAGGAAAGAGAAAGAAATAAAGGAAGAGATGTTAGACCTGATACAAAATATACTGGAAGAAGAAGGAAAATGAAAGCAATATAAATTAAGAAAAAAATAATTTTTAAAAAATATATAAATACCTATATTTTTCATTCTCATATAAAAATAGAAAAATCATTTATTTTATATATTTTTTTTTTAATTTTTAAATTTTAATTTAGAGATGAATAGAGGAAATGATGGAGGAAGAAATTTAAAGGAAATTAATTTGGATTTGATTGGAGAGGAAATTAATAATAATAAAAATGATGAAAATTTAAAGATGATGGATGAACAATTAGGGAATTATTTAAATGAAAATGAATTAGAAGACAACGATAGAAATTATAATTACGAAGATGAATACAATTATGAAAATGAGAATGAAGACATGAAAAATAATGAAGAATTAGAAGGGATAGATTTATTAAATAATCAATTAAAATATTTAAATGATATGTTAACTGAAAAAACTTCAGAAGTTGAAAATTTAAATAAAGAGAAAAATTCTTTAAATGAACAAATTTTACAAATTCAAGAAGAATCAATTTTAAAAGATAATGAAATAACAAGTTTAAAATCAAATTTATTAAAAAAAGAAGAAGAAGTAAATAATTTAATAAAAGAAAAAGAAGAATTAGAAAAGAAAAATAAGGAATTAAATAATAAAATAATATCTAATGAAAATTTAAAAGAAATGTTTGATAATCATAATTTATCAAAAAAAGAAATGAGTCAAAATGAATTTTTAAAAATTCAATATGAATTAAATTTAAAATTATCTGAAATTCAATGTAAATTAGATGAATCTGAAGAAAAAAAATTAAAAATCGAATTTGATAATCGTACTTTAAAAATGCAAATTGATTCTTTAAAAGAAGATAAAGAAAATGAAATAAAATTATTAAAAAAAGTTCAAGATAAAGAAAAAGAAACTTATAATAAAACAATAGAAAATTTAAAACAACAATTAAATGAAAGTTATTTAAAATTAAATAAAAAAAATTTAAATAATGAAGATATAAATAAAAATAATAATAATAAATTATTTTCTCAAATAAAAGATTATGAAAAAAAACTAAGAAAGTCAGATGATGAGAATTTCAATTTAAGAAAAGAAAATCAAAAATTAAAAAATAAAATAGGAGAATTAAATATAATAATTAATTCAAAAGAAGAATTAAATCAACAATTAAAAAGTGATTATGAAAATACATTAGAAGCTTTAAAAGAAAAAACAGATGTTTATGAACAAAATTATTATCAACAAAATGAAAAATATGATGAAGATACAATTAATACTATTAATACTTTAACTGCTGAAAATGAAAGATTATTAAGAGAAAATGAACAATTTAAAGCTAATTATGCTCAAATTAATAATAATGCCATTGAATCCAATAATTTATTTAATCAAAAAAAACAAGAATTTGAAACCACTGTTCAAAAACAAAAAAAAAAATTAATAGAATATAAACACAAAATTGCTTCTTTAAAAATGAAAATTAATGAATTATATGATGAATTACATAACAGTTATAATAATAATAATTATAATACTAACAATAATAATATTAATAATAATATCAACTATAATTCTAATAATAGCAATTATAATAGTAGTAAAAATTTAAATAGAGTAAATACATTTGAAAGTAATTCTGATAGAGATAATATTCATAAAGAAAAAATAAAAATACCAAATATTCCAAAATCAAATAATAAAGGAAATTCGACTAAAAATTTAGATATAAGTCATCATAGTAAAAATAATTCTTCAATCATTTTAAATTTCGAAAATAGTGAAGATACTGAACAATTAAAATTCTTAGAAAAATATAAACAAACCTTATCTCGAGTAGATGAAGACTTAAAAAAATTAGGAGTGACAGTATATAATAAATAAAAATAAAAAATACAATAAAAAAAATTTTAAACTTTTAATTACTCACAATATTTCCTTCTTTATAAACAACAGGGAAAGTATCAACTCCATCAGAATAAATACCTTCCCCATGCATTAAATTATTATGAAAATGACCATTCCAATAAGAACCATCTTTCCAATAAAAAGTTCCTTTACCTTCTCTTAATCCATTCACCCATTCACCAACATATTTTTCACCTTTTTCATAATAATAAGTTCCTTCACCTTCTCTTAAATTTTTATTATAATCACCTTCATAAATTAATTTCCCTTTTTCATTAAATAATTTACCAAATTTTCCTCTTTCATCATCTTCAAAATATCCAATCCAAATAAAATTTTTATTTTCACCATTTTTAAATATATATCCTCCTCTTCCTTCTTTATTTCCAAAATTTCCTTCTCCTATATATATTCCTTCTTCTCTTTCTATTTCCATAAATTCTAAATCTTCTTCTTCTTCTTCTTCTTCTCCTCCTTTCATTCTTTTTAATTCTTCCATTATTAAAGGATATTTATCCTTCAATTTCTCATACCATAATTGTAAATGATCTAAAATTGGATATTCTGGATTTTCTAATAATTCTCTTTTTGAATATGTTTCATAATCAATCTTTATTTCTTCCTTTTCTATATTTTTCGAACATATATTTTCTAAATTAATTCTCTTTTCTTTAATTGGTTTTTCACCTTCTCTACATTCATATACTTTTCCTTTTGGATTTAATTTTAAATATGTTGTTCCATATAAATTTTTTTGTATTGCCAATACTGAACTTATACTATAAGGTCCTAAAGAATTTGAGAAAGATTCTTTATTTTTAAATGGTGGAAGTAATATTAAATTTTGAATATCTTTAGCATTAAATTCATATATTTGATATATTGTTCCTTTTGGATTTAAACTTATATTATATGCTATTCCACTACCTCTAAATGAATTTCCTGTTTCATGATAAACTTCATTTTCTTTTATTTTATCTTTTGAATGATGTTTTACTCCTCCACAAATTAATTCAGAAAGAATAAGAAATTCATCATCATTTCCCATATATTTAATATGAATAGGAACTTCACTAATAAATCTAATTTTATATGAATAATTATTTTTTTTGGGTTCACTTGAAATATCATTTGGGCGATAACACCAAATAATATAATACCCTGTATGTAAATTTCTACTTTTCATTGCATCTCCATTTGAATTATAATCTGCAAATATATGTTTAATTGTATAATTAGAAGGATCATATTCTGCAATAATTAAACTTGTTGGTTGACTTTTATTTAAATTTTCTCTATGGAAATTTACATTTTCTCCGAAAATATTAATTGAAATTAAACCTTCTTTTTCAACATATAAATTATATATTTGAGGTAAATCATATTTATCAATTATATCAAATGATTTAACTATACCATTATATATAATATGACATATATCAGTTCTAATAAAATTTTCTTTTAAATCTTCAATTGTTATCCATGTTAAACCATCATCATCACTATCTAAATAATCTTTATTTTTTACTAAATTCTTATTTTCATTTGTCCAAAAATCACTTTCAAAAGAGCATTCTCCATTATAATTATTATCTCCAGGGAAATAAGTTTTAATAACACATAATTTTTTTCCTGAAATTTCTTGTGAATGTAAAATAACATAACCATGATTATTTTTTAATCCTTTTTCTTCTAAATGATGATTTCCATAAGTATGAGTGACAATTAATGAATTATTTTGAATAGAAGTAGAAATGACATTCCATAATCTTTCAATAGAATTATCATGATGAATTAATTCTTCAGTAGAAAAACCAGTAAAAGTTCTAAAAATATCATTAGGCCATCCTAAAATAATATTTCCATATCCTCCATTTATTTTTGCCCATGCTTTTTCTAATAAAATTACCCAAATTCCAAAATTTCTTGTTCTAAGAAAAAAAGGAATATTTGTCCCTTTTATTACAGGGAAATAATCATCTAATAATATTATTTGATATTCACCATCAATAAATAATATCATTTTTATTAATCCTGTCTTTTCATTATATTCTTTTGTTAAAAATATTTGATTAATTAAATTAGGAAAATTACTTAATGATGATATTGATGTTACAAAATATGTATTTGTTAATTTTCCTCTATAGATATCATCCATTGAAATATTTTCTTCAAAAATCACTGGTTTAGGAAAAATTTCATTTGCTCTTTTCCATTCTATTTCTTCTGGTTTTAAACATTTTTTTATTATTTCTTCTTTTGATGGATCTATAAAATTTCCTTCTGAATTTTTTGCTAAAAATGAATTTTCATTTGGAGGAAAAATTGAATCTATGAATTTCCCTGTTGATGGCTCTTTTTGATCTAAGTATATTTTTTTTATTTTTAAAGGATCAAATTTCATTTTTTATAATTTTAATTTTCGAATTTTTTATTTTTTTGGAAATTTATTTTTTTTCATTTTGTTTTATTATTTATAACTTTAATTTTTAAAATATAAAAAAAATGCTTAGACAATTATCTTATACTCCTAAATATAGGAAAAGAAGAATTCCTTCTGAGATAAATTTAAAAAATTCTTCTATGACCAAGAAAATACAAATAAAAGATTATTTAAGTGAAAATAGTTTTAACAAGAATATTAAACCAATGAATAAGAAAATTAAGAAAGAATTATTTTATCCAGAAAATAAAATATTAAAAAGATCTCAAAGTTCAAAAACTTTTCTTTCAAGTAATTTAAGTACAGGAGTTAATAGTCCAAATATTCAAAGCTATATTTCAAATCTTAATTCAGTTAACAATAATGATGACGTAAATTTACAATTATTGAATTCGAATAATTCAAATTCTTTTAAAACTTTTAGAAAAAATTCTCTTAGAAGAAGTGATTCATATCTTAACTTTTGTAAAACATATAACAGAAAAAAATTTATTGATCAATTTTTAAAATGCGTTTGTTTTGATAATTTTAATAAGAAAATAACTAAAAAAGAAATTAAAGAAGTTGAAGAGAATGTTGACAATAATTTATCTATTTTATCAAATTGGATTGATGAAATAAATAATAAAGGTTTTAAAAGGAATGGATCTTTAATTTTTGATAAGAAAAAAGAAATAAATAAAATATCAGAAAAATTAAATTATATTAATTCAGAATTAAATCGTTCTAAAAGAAATATAGATAAAGTATATATTGTTAAAGAGAATATTTTAAAAGAAAATAAAGAAATTCGAAATAAATATAAATCAATTAGTACTGAGAAAAAAAAAAATGAAAATGAAATAAATAAAACAAAAAAAGAAATAGAAAAAATTCAAGAACAAATTAAAAAATTAAAAAGAGAAACTATTTTAATTGGAGGAGAAGCAATAAATTTAAATAATCAAATTAATTATTTTGAATTAGAAATTCAAAAGTTAAATTTATTAATAAGTGAAAAAATGAAAGAAATTGAAAAAATTGGAAATATGAAAAATATTATTGATAAAGGAATAAAATCTGCTAAATATAAAATTAATGATAAAATAAAAAATTCAAATTCTTTTATGCTTAATGTAAATGAACTTTTATTAAATGAAAATTTATTTGATAGTAAATAAATAATTTTTTTTTCATATATAATATTATTTTTTTTTAGCTAAAATATCCAAATATAATTAATTTTAAAAAAAATAAAAAATTACTTTTCCATATTGATCATATTAGTATTTTCATCATTTTTATGACTATTATTATTCATAAAATAATTATTTGCTTTCATACTATTCAATTTTTTTATTCCATAATCTTTAGAAACGTCATTTTTATAAAAATCAGAATATAAATTTATCTTTTCTAATTTTTTTAATATATTAATTATACTCAATCTACTATTTATAATTTTTTTATATACATTTACATTTTTATTTTTTTTAATCAGAGTAAATCCTAAATGTGGTTTTGAAGGAATAGTAGAATTAATGAATTGTAAATTATTTTTTGGTTCAACATTAATAGATAACATTCCCACTTTTGTTTTTTCTGTATTTTCTGAAGATTGAACAATTCTATTAGGTCTTGAATTAATAGAAGTATTATAAAAATTATTTTGATTTTTTTTTTTTTTAACATTTTCAGTTAAAGTTTGATTATCAATAATACATTCTTGAATTAATTTTAAATAATATGAATTTTTAGAATTTGAATAATTTAATAAAAATGCTATAATTCTTATTGAATTAATTAATCCTCCTATAATTGCAAGATAATCTTGAATTTTTTTATATTCTTGATTATAAATTGATGTAGTTATTTCATTTAATATTGTTAAAGTGGCAAAATATTGTTCTCCTTCTAATAAATTAAAATCTGCTCTCATCGAATTATGTCTATGAAAATATTCTATTTTTTTTCTTGATAAAAGATATCCTTTATCAATTATATATTTTATATTTTCTAAATATAACCATATTCTTTTATAAAGAATTGTTGATAATTCATATCGTTCTTTTCTTATATATAGTTCTTTAATATCTTTCTCTTTTTTAGAATCTAAAGTATAATCTATAAAAATTAAATCTAAATAAAAACTCTCTCCCATTTTCTTTTTACTTTCTTCAACAGAATAACAACTATTATTATTTTTAGAGGTATTTTGACAATATCTAAAAGTTAAAGAATAATAAGAAAAAGGGTGATTATTCCCATATAAACCATAAATAGTTTGAGAATAATTTCTAGGTTCTAAACAATAAAAACTACTTAAATTATTAATTCCAAAAAAATATTTTTTATATTCATCAGTAAAATGTTTATTAATATCACATTTACTAACATTAAGAGAATCAGAAAATTGAGGAGCATGATATGCTAAAGAAGTATTATTACTTCCTCCATACCAAATACTCGCTGTTATATAATATATTTTTTCATCTTCTATATATGGTTTTGAATTTGTATCTGTTAATCTTAATAAAAATGGTAATTTATGACTATCTGTTAAATTTACATATGGATTTATTTGTGTTGAATGAACCACTGAAATATCCCTTCTATAAAATAAACGAATAAAAAGAAAAAAACAATATATTATTATTATAATTATAAAGAATATACTTATTAATCCCCCTATTAATGTTTTATATCTTGTTTCTCCTTGTTCATTAAATGTTAAAGTAACTTTATGTGGAACTAAATCACAATATTCGATCAATGATTTCATTTTATTATAATTAAAATTTTATTTAAATAAATTGTAAATAAAATTTATAAATTTGGTATAAAAATTTAACATTTAATTCATATATATAAGAATTTTATTTTTTAAAAATTTTAACTGGATTCATAATTAATATATAAAAATCATATTTGATAAAAGATTTTTATAAAAATATATTCTATTATTATCAATAATAAAGCTTTGAAACAACATATATAGAAATATCATTAAATAATTATAGAAAATATTAAAAAAATGAATTAATTACATTTTATTAATTTAAATAAATTAACTATTATTCATTATTCAGATTCATTATCAATATTATCTAAACCTCCAATTTGATGTTCTTTATCATTAATATAAGAATAATCAATATTTTTAATGTTTTTTCTTTTATAATATCTTTTAATATAGAAAATAAGAAATAAAATATTAATAACAATAGAAATAAGTAAAATAGAAAGAAAGAAAGATAAACCTTCTCCTTCATTATTTTTTAAATAATAACCAACAACTTGTTCATTTTCTTGAAAAACTAAATTATATTTTGTTAAAAAAGGCAAACCAACTTCTCTTTGGGTTAGATAATAAGAAAAAACAATTAATAAAAAATAAGTGTCATTTCTTTTTTGAAATAAATCAGTATAATCTAATTCAAATATATAATCAATTGGTTTCATTTTAAAAATTAACTTAGGGAATTTTTTAATATTAATAGTGTCATTACAAAAATATAGAAATTTTTCATATGAATGATAAGTAATTATAATTTTTTCACATAAATTACCATAAATATTTTCAATTAAAGGAGATAAAAAATTTGTTAATTGAGAATCTAAAGAAATAAAATTAATTTCATAATTTATTATAAAATCACATTTTCCTTCATATTCAAAAAGAATATTTTCATTTAAATTATCATTTAAATAAGTAAAATTTCTAATTTGAAAATAATTAAAATTTAAAATCCAAAAATTACCATCTTTTTCATTATAATTTAAACTACCAAAAATTCTAAAATTATTAACATTATATTTGTTAGGATCATATTCATGAGGATAATTTCCAATAATAATATTTCCTAAATTTTTATTATTTTTATTAAAATCAAAAGTGAAAGTATTTGAAAAAATTATTCCTTTTTTTTTCATTTGAGAAATAAAAGACAATCCTATTAATTCATTATCTTGTTTAAATTTTTGAGGAGATAAACCAATATAATTTTCTCCACTTAAAATCCAATTGTTATCATTTACATAACCAATATGAAAATGAATAGAATAATTTTGATAAGTATTATATAAATTTTTAAAATTAAAGTTTTCAATACAAAAATAAGAATATGAATAAATATTTTTTTGAATTTCCATTTTTATTATTTCTGGTGAATTATTATATAATTCAAAAGAAGTTGAATTTTCATGATTATATGTTCCATTTCCATTTATGAATAAAATTGGACTTTGAAATGTTATTATTGATGGAATTATTTGTTCTGGATTTCCTATTGATAAATTTGTAAATATTTTTGATGTATATATTGTTTGAATGTTGTATCTTATTAATGCTTTTGTTTTTAGTTTTGAAGAATCTTCTTCATATAAAAAATCTGTATATATTGGTAATACTATTAAGGTTTCACATATTTTTATTAGGATAAATAAAAGGATCTCCGAGGTTTTCATTTTTTTATATTAATTATTACTTTTGTATTATTGTCTTTATTTATCCTTATTATTATTTGTCTTAATTTCAAAGATAATTGTTTTTTAAAATAATATCCTAAGTTATTAATGTTAAGTTTTTCTTTTTGGAACATTATTATTATCTTGATTTTCATACTTTTGTTATTAACATGTTAAACCTTATTAAAATATTTTTATTATAAAAAAAATTTTTAAATCAGGTAAAACAAACATTCATCACTTGCATTATAATGATTTAAAAATTATTGCCAAAATAAAATTATATAATCCTTCTTTTCAAGAAAATGTTATAATTTTTATTAAATATTACTATAATCAATTTTCTACATAATTATATTATGAAAATATTTATTTTAAAAAGTTTCAAAACACCATTTCCAATATATTTTTAAAATGATAAGGATAATAAACATCTTTTCTAATGTTTTCTTTTATTTAAGAAAATCAATTATTTAATTTGAGGATAAAATATAAGATTTATTTTATGTAAATTATAAATAATTTCAAAAAATGAAGTTTTTTAAGAGATTTGATTTTCTTCCACATAAAGCAACATTAACCTTCAACCAAAAGGGTGAAATAGGTTACAAAACATTTATAGGTGGAATAATAAGTATCTTATGTATATTTTGTTCATTTTCATTTTGTTTATATTTCTTATATAGAATGTTTTATAGAAAGGATCTTTCAGTGATTCATTCAACACAAATAAATCCATATGTAAATTTAACAGATAGTCATAAATTACCATTTTTATTAAGATTAACAGATACAAATTCAAATCCATATGAAGAAGATGAAAAATTATATTATATAACAGCGAGTATTTGGTATGGAGGAAGTAATGATACTTCTCTTTCTGGTATTGCTCCTCAATTTTCTGTTTCTCTTAATGTTAGTAAATGTGATATTAATAAACATTTTACTGATGAATTCAGAGATTACTTTAAAAATTTTACTGATTTAAATTCTTATTATTGTTTAGAACCTAGAAATTATTCTCAAACTATTTATGGTTTATATGGGAATATTTATCCTTTTTCTTATTATTCTTTCACTGCCAGATATTGTAAAAATACCACTGAAAATAATAATAGTTGTTATTCTGTTGAAGAAAGTAAAAAGAAATTTGATTATATGTATTTAGATGTAATTTTCATTGATTATACTATTGATTCTTTAAAAATAAAAAACGTGAATGAGATATTTATAAGAAAAGAAAGATATGAATTATCAACAATATTATTCAAAAGAGTATGGTTATACTTTGAAAATATAAAATATGTAATAAATAAAGGATATATATTTTCAGATGAAGAAAATGAGAACTTTCATGGATATGAATCGGTGAGATCAGATTTTAATATATTTGATGATAAACCAATTATAGTAACATTAACAATTTTAAATGGAATGAAAACTTCAATTTATATAAAACAATTTACTAAATTTCAAGATTATGTTGCAATAATGGGAGGATTAGTCAAAGTAATAACATTAATATCTACAATATTAAATTATTATAATGCTGAAAATTCATATTATTTAAAATTAATAAAAGATTTTATAATAGTAAATAAATATAAACATTCAAATTCAATCAATCAAAGTAATAACAATATTAATTCAAATTTAAGTATAGTGAATAATAATGATGATAAAAGTAAAAAAACTCCTTTTCATTTGACTTCATCGTTAAATCCAAAAACTAAAAATGCTCATGGAAGTATAGATTTTACTTCAAAAAATGATTCTGGATTAATTTTAAATAAAAAAATTCCTAAATTAGATAATTCTTTTCATATTTTAAATACTTCTTTATCAACCAAATTTCTTCCTTCATTTTTTGCAAAGAAAAAATATAAAGAAACATTAATTTTGTATAAAGAATTTATTAATAATAGATTGAATATAATTAATATTTTAAAAAAATTAGAAATGATACAAATTAATAATGAAGTTATTAACAAAAATATTCCTGTAAGTCCTAATCCAAACTTTGTAAAAGAGTTTAAGAAAAAGATTAATAATTATATAAAAGAAACTTAAGTTTGTTTATTGTTTAATTTTATTCTTATTTTTTATCAGATAATTTTTAAGAGTTTATTTATTTTTAAATGTAACAATAAAATCTTTTAAAATCTATCTTTTTTATATTTAATTTAATCAATTTTTTTTTAATATATTTAGATATAACTTTTATTTAAACAATAATGATACATTTTTTCTAAAAGATTACTCATAATATAATAAAACAAAAATTAAAAGAGAAACTACTTATTGTTTATAAAATCTATATATATATTGAAAGAAATCTATAGAGATTGAAATAACAAATAAAATGACTTTTCATTAAATTCACAAAATATTTCATTTAAATGATTAATTAAATATAATTAAATAACTCAAATAATATTACAACTTTCACAACAAATATTTTCTTCTACTTTATCTTTTGATTTATAAACCATTTGTTTCGTATCTTTTTTATAACTAACAATATCAATAACTTCCACAATATCAGGTTTAATATTTTTATTATTTTCAATATTTTCATTATTACTTATTTTATCTTCATTAAAATCATCAATTATTATTTTATCTTTAAAACTAATTCTATGTTTTCCTCCTCTTTTAATTTCTTCTCCAAAAACATCTTTTCTTACCTTTTTCATATCAAAAAATGATATTGTTGAAGTACTTATATTTTTCCTTTTTGGAATTACAAATTTATTTATATTTTCTATATTATTATTATTATTATTGAGATGTATAGAAATTGCTGTTTCGGTAAAAGTTGGTGTTCTATTTATTCTTAAAGTTTCACTCATTTTTTTAATTAAAATATCGAATTAAATTATTTAACATTTATTAATTTTTTTTTTATTTTATTTTATTTAAAAAAAAAATGAAAAAAATCTTTTTTGTAATTTTATTATCATTGATTTTAATAAAATGTCAAGAAGAAAAAAAAGAAAATGAAGAAAACAATAAAAATGAAAATAATAGAGAAGAAGAAAATTTAGAAAATAAAAGTGAAACAATAAGCGAAGAAGAAAAAGATGATTTTATAGAAATTTTTCCAGAAACAGAATATATTTTAGAATTAAGTGATGAAAATATGAGAGAAACAATAATAAATAACACTTTTGTTATAGTTCTTTTCTATAATAGATTTTATGAAAAATGTAACGATTTTATTCCAAAATATATTAATGTTGCTAAAAAATATAAAGAAAAAAATTCTGAAATTATTTTTGGAAGATTAAATGGAGAAAGAAATTTTGAAACTGTTTTTTTTAATTCTATTAATGATTATCCTTCTATTATTTTATATGCTAATAAAACAAATTATTTTTTTAGAAATTCTTTTGAAGAAAATTCTTTAGAAATTTTCTTAGAGAAAAAATTAGTAAATCCTATTTTAGAAAGAAAAAATTACAATGATATAAGAGAAGAAAATAAAAATCAATCAATTTATTTTTTAAGTTCAATTGATAGAGAAAAAGAAAAAGAAAAATATGAAAATTTAACAGAAATAGCAAAAAAATATGATGATATATTTGATATATTTAATTGCTTTGAATGTAAAGAAACTTTAAATAGTGATTTAACTTTAATTAAAATTGAACCTGATGAAGAAATAATTAAATATGACAATAAAACTTTTGATATTGAATCAATTGATTATTTCATTAGAAAATATCATAGAAATTATAATGAAAGATTAAATTATGAAGATTTATATTTTGTTTTTAAATTTAATCAATCAATCATAATATATTTTAGAGAAGAAGAAAAGGAAGATGATATAAAAATAGATGAAATTTTTTCTATTTAAAATTACAGTATGAAGGAAAATATATAATAATATATTCAGATATAAAAAAATCGGAAGAGAAACAAGAATTTTTTTTAATAGAAGAAAGTGATTTATCAATTGTAAAAATATATAATCAAAATGAAATGCATAGTTATTCTTATAAAGAAGAAATAACAAATGAAAAAAATAGTAGAATTATTGAATAAATATGAAAAAAATGAATTAATAAGAGAAAAAAATTCAGAACAAATTCCAATTGAAGAAGAAGATCAAAATATTTCATTGAAATTATTGTTGAAAATTATTATGAATTATCCATGAAAAAATTTTCTTCTTTTCATTATTTTGTTGGAAAAAACATTTAATAAGGAAATATATAATGGAAGTTTAAAAATTATATTGTTTTATTTAGTAAAAATAATAATGAAGAAAATGAAGAGGCAAATGAAAGACAAATAAATGTATAATAATTTATCTTATCTTTCTGAAAATATCAACTTTTAAAAGAAAACAGAATTAAATTTGGTATTATTAATTTAGAATTCAATAAAATTTGATGAAATTCCTTCTATTAGTTTATTTATTGATGGAAAAAACGATAAACATATTTTTTATAACGGATATTCAAAATGAAAAAATTGAAAAATGATTTTTGATAATTTATTTATTTTAAATAGAAGAAGATTTTATTATTGATATGAAATATAATTTAACTTCTTTGATTTAATTAAGACACTTTTTTATTTATTTTTTTCTCATGTATGTTTTCTTTTATTTCATTTGAGTCTTTATTATTTTCCTGTAGGATATGATATTCCCACTGAAAATATTAATGATGATGTTGATGATGATGAAAAAAAAATCATGAAAAAGTGATTTATAATTTTTTATTTAATTAAAAAAAATTTCAATTTTGTTTTTTTGACATTTTTTATAAAATTACATACTTTAATTTTCCATTTGAACACAAATAAAAAGATTATATTAATTATTTATTTATTATTAATCACTTATTTTGTTGTGGATTTCATTTTAATTTTTTAAACTTTTTCTAAAAGCATCATGTTTTTCATTTGCAATTCTAATTAAAATTAATATTTAATCAAATAATATAAAATTATTATTAATATCTTCAGATTCACTAATAAAAGATTTTATAATAATACAATTATCATTTTGTAAAATATGCTGTGTTTTATCATCAATAATGATAATTTTTTTTAAATCACTTCCTAAAATATATAAATCTTTAAATACATATCATTAATAATAACAGTCTATATAATCTATATGAAAAATTTTTTCCTCTTTTTCAATGAATTAATAATTTTATCTGCATATTCTTTTAAACCACTTGTAAAAATAATTAATTCATAAAATTCTTTCAAAATTTTTAAAAAATCAATTAATCCAGGTCTTAAAATAAGAGATTATGAATAAAAATATTTTTTTCCTTTTGGAATATGAATTAAAGTTTCATCTAAATCTAAAACTAAAAGTATAAGATTTTATAGATTTAAAAGGTATTAAATAATTTATATTTGTTAAATTTGGTTTTTTTATATTTGATTTATTATTTATTAACAATGATTTATTTCTATTTTATCTGTTTTTTTCTTTAAATTTTTATATCTTGAAAATATTGTTTTATCTTCATCTTGAATTATTAAATTAAATCTTTGATCATTTGGAATTAAATAATTGCTACTATATTTTTTTTTTATTATCATTATTAATAAAGATCATATCTTTTTTATAAGAAGGATAATTTAAGGAATATAAAATGTTCATTTTGAATTTGTTGCACTATTTGTATATTGTGAATATGAACTTTTTTTTTGATTTTCTATATTTAATTGATTTCTCATATAATAATAATTATTTGATTCATCTATATATATATTTATTGATTTTAAATTTTTATTTATATTATTATGTTAGTAAGTATTTATGATTTTTTATTTGTTTTTCAGAAATTTTTTCGTGATTTGGGTTTTTAATTTTTCATTGAAAACATTTACTGAATCATTAAAATTTACATTTTTTATTTGCTTAAAAAATATTATTTCAAAGCAATTTTATCATTAATTCTTGAATTTTGATTAATAATTTTTTTAATCTATTATGAATATCTTTAATTGATAATATTAAAATTTCAGATTCATCCTTATAATTAATATTAAGATTATTAAAAGAATTTGGAAAAATATTTTCACTCATTAAACTATAATATTCATTATTTTTTTCATATCATAAATAAATAATTTTTGTTTATTTTGATTATTCATATCATAAACCATTATCATTGTAAATCACATTATTATCAAAGTGCTTTTTTATTAAATCGAAAAATTCATTTTGTTAAATAATTTCTAATATTTCTTCATTTAATTTTTGAAAATTTTCAAAAAACAAGAAATATATTCATAACAAAAAAATTATTTTGTAAATATAATTTTTGAAATTGCTGGAAAAGTGAATTTAAAAAATTAACAAATTTATTAAATTGAATATTATTAATTTTTGTTTTTTTAATTTTATTTGATTCTGAAAGTTCTTTTAAAGGAAATTGTAATGAAATAGAATTTTAAGAAATAAAAGGATTTGAAGTTGAATGAATCATTTTTTTATCTATATTAATTTTGAAATTTTTAAAAAAATTCTTTGAAATATTTAAATTACTTGTATTTATTGGAATTTCTTTTATTGAATCTATTAAATTTTTTTTTTATCATTTGATAAATTTATTTTGATAATATATTTGAAGCACTTATTTTTTATTGGAAAGTAAATCTTTTTTTTTTTATTGGAATTGACATTTTAATTTACTCATTATTTATTTATTTTATTTTTAAATAAGTTTTCCTCCTTCAAAGATTATTTATTTAAAGTAAATGATTGAAAATAATCAATTAAAAAATACTGATTTTTTTACTTTATTAAACTTAATATATCCATCTGAACAATATAATTTTAAAAATTTATTTAGGAGTCAAAATAAAGTAAAAATTTTTTTATTCAAAGAGTTATTTTTCACCGAGAAAATTCAATTTAATTCAAAAGAAAAATCTTTTTTAAAAACTTTTATTACCAGGAATTCCTTTAAATTTAAGAAAATTTAAAAAAATAAAAAAAAATTTTGAGTTGTAGTTAATTGTTAATGGAGCAAAAAGAGCTATATTAAAATTTAACTGAAAATGTTACAGATTACATTCCAAATTTATATGAAAAACAAATAAATTTAAAAAGAACATTTCCAAAAGATACTTTTTTTCAAGAAGAAGAAAATATAAAAAAATTAAAAAATATATTATTAGTATTTTCAAGAAGAAACTCTTCAATTAGTTATTGTCAAGGTTTTAATAAATTGAAGTAAATATTAAATTATAAATTTTAGGAAGAAACATTTTGGATTTTTATAGAAATAATGAAAATTATCTTCCTTTAAATTATTATAATCAATTAAAAGTATTAATCATTGATAAAAATATTATTATGGATATTTTAAATGAAAATTTTAACGATTTTTTCTCTTATTTGTAAATATGAAAGCTTATTCTTTTATTTATAGTTTAATTAATAATTGGATAATTAGTTTATTTACTAATAATATTAGTGAAAAATTTCAATTAATTATTTGGGATTATTTTTTATTAGAAGGTTATATTATTTTATTTAAAATATCTTATACTTTAATCAAATTATTTCTAAAAATATTTTTAGTGTAAAAAATTTGAATTTTTTCAAAAATTTTTTTCCAATGTGTTCCTAAATATGATAATAATTTAAAATTAATTTATTTTCTTTCTATTAAAAAATATTCTTTGAATCG
>JAJJLU010003911.1:0-24764 GCA_023807065.1 Isotricha intestinalis
TTTGAATTAAATTTATCAAAGTAAATATTATTAAATTCACTGAAAGTTATTGTATCTTTTTTATCTCTTAAATCATTATTTGTTGTATTCCAAAATATTTATTTAAATATTTTAATATTGTATTTGTTTGATATTTTTTGGGGAAAAATATTTCGAAAGCATCAAAAAATTCTTTTAAAGTAATTGAATATTTTGTTAAATCTTCTCCTTCTGGATTATTTGGGTCTGTTTTTTCAATATTATTTTTAGATTTACAAAAGAATTTAAAAGCATCTATTCCATTATAAAAATTCTGTTGTAAGAATCCTTTTACATCAATATGCATTTTTTTATAAAAGTCAAATATTTGTAATTTATTTTCTAAATCCATTAAAGTTAAATAGTTTTTTTTGTGACTATCTAAAGTTGTAAAAAGTGATAATAATTCATCTTTTGTTAAGTTAAAACCATTATTAAATAATTCATAATTTTTTTCATGGAATTTTAATAAATCTGAAAATTTAAATTTATTATTTCCTTCTGAATATTCATTAAAGAAGTCTTTAATACTATTAAATTTCTCACTAATAAACATACCAAATCTTTCAATAATATCATTAGTCCATTCTTTATTTTTTTTTAAATCAGATAAATTTTGATTAGCTGTAACTTTAAATATATCTTTCAAGTTAATATTATCATGTCCTAATTTAGAGGAAATATTTGCTTGATTAATTAATTCTCTAATATCACTTAAACCAATTTGTTTATTTTTAGATAAAGATATACTCATCATAACTCTTTCAATTTTATAATCATTATATTCATATTTTGATATTTGCAAATTATCTGTAATAAATTTTTTAAAATCATCAATACTAATAACACCATCGCAATCTTTGTCAATTATTTCAAAAATTTCATTATCAGATAAATTATTATTTTTTCTTAAGAAATTATTTACAGTTTCTAAAATAATATTTTCAATGTGATTATTATTTTGAACAATTGTACTAGTAGTATCATAGTCTTTAAATCTAAAAAGAAAAGTTTCTAAATCAATTAATCCATTATGATAAAAATCTAAATAATTAAAAAATTGATCTTTTAAAGCTGGACTTAAAGGCAAAATTTCATCAATAACAGAATTAAAATCAACATTAGAAATAAATCCATCATTATTACAATCAAATTTATGAAATAAACCAACTTCAGTTATATTTTTTAATTTCATAAAACCTTTAATTTTTTTGACAATAGCTTTAAATTTATTATCAGACATTGTTTCTTTAGAAAATAAGTTAATATTAGGCATAGTAGAATCATTAGTATATTTAAAGAATGAAGTAGTAGTAAATCTCATTAAAATACATTTTAAATCTTCATATGAAATAACTCCATCTGCATCAACATCTAATTTACAAATAACTTGTCTTGGAATTCCAGAATCACAATTATTAATAAAACTTTTCATTTGATCAATTAATATTGGTTTAGGTCTAACTAAATTAGAAGTTTGAATTGATTGTCCATTTGTTTGAATGAATACCATTAATTTTTCAATTTGATTTTTACAATCATGTTGTAATATATTACTTAGAATTTGACATAATTTAATAAATGGATCATCTAATTTTTCTTTACTGAAATAATATATTAAATTTAATAATTCTGGATAAGTAATATTTCCTTTTGAATCTAACATATTTGTTACTCTTACAAATCTCATATGATCATCATCTGAAAATTCAGGAAATATACTTTGCATTGCTGAAACATATTCTAATTTAGTTAAAGTCCCCATTGAATTTTGATCAAATTTTTCTAATTGAGTTTTTAAATCATCAAATGATATTTTATTTTTTACTGTATTTATATATTTTTCAGTTAAGCTTTTATATGATGATGGTGGTTTTACAAAATTGATTTCATCTAAGAAATGTTTAGTATAGACAAATTTACCATTTAAATCTTTATTTGATAAAGAATCAAAAATTTTTTGAATGAATTCATTTGATAAAGTATAATCTAATTTTTTTATTTTACTTCTGAAAGCATTAAAATCTAATTTTTCATTTTTATTCATATTTATATTCATTCTATGAGCTAAATCTTCAATATCTAATTTATATCTTTTTATTATATCTTGAAGAATGGTTAAAGGTTGATTAACGAAATTTAATTTAGCACAAAATTCTTCTCTATCAATAACATTATCTTTTTTAGTGTCCATGTAATCAAATATTTTATCTAATTCTTCAGCTGAATAATTCAATTTTTCCCTTTGAAGATATTTAATAAAATTAGGTCTTGTAATGACATTATCTTGTGTACTTAAATTATATTGAATTAAATGAGAAAAATATTCATCAATTTTTAAATGTAATCTTTCAATATTATGATTTATATTTCTCATTACATTTTGGAAATAAGTTTCATCAAAAGCAGGTTTTAATTTAGGATTATCAAAATAATTTTTATAATCATTCATATTAAATTCTCTATCAGTTTTGACTAAATAATTATAGACATGAACTAATAATTCTCCATCAAAATTAGTTTTATCTTTAAATAAATTAACAAATCCAGTTAAATCAATAGTATCTTTTGGATTTTTTTCATTATTAAAAAAGAAATTAACACCACCATTAATAAAACAAACATCTTTTAATTTTTTCATAATTTCATTTAAATCATCAGGTGTTACATTTGATGTTAAAATTTTACATGCATTTAAATGAGATTCAAATTCATTTAATGTAAAAGCCTCTATATTTGGAATATCAAGGAAATTTAATAAATTAATTATTTTATCTGCTGGATAACTTATATCATATTTATTTAAAATATTCATAAATTCCCTATAAGATATATTTTGATCTAAAGCTGTAAAATATTTCCTCTTTAATTCTGGTAATAATAATGTTATTGTTATTAATTTTTTTCTATTATCTTCTGTTTCTTTTTTTCTGTTTGAAAAAAAGTTATTTGCACTTTTTGCCATTGGATTATTTTTTTCTTCTTCATATTGTTGGAAACTTTTCGAATTTTTTCTACTATTTAAACTCTGACTTTGATTCAAATTACCTGAATTTTGTCTTGAATTAGATTGACTAAATCCTCTATTATTAAATATTTGAGAATTTGTTTTTACATTTGAACTATTTGCTCTATTTTTTGATAAACTTGAAGTATTTGAATTTATTCTTTTAAATTTATTTGTTCTATTATTATTGGAAAAGAAATTTTCCCTTCTGAAACTTTCATAATTCCCTGTTGGAATTTGAGTATTAGTAATTTTATTATTACCATTTGCTTTTAATATCATAATTCTACAATCTTTTACTAATTTTGCTATAAATTTCATATAATCAACATTATTTAATTTATTATATGAATCAATAATATTTTTGGCAACATTAAAATCTATTTTATTATTAATATTACTTAACATAAAAGCATTTATACATTCATCTTTTGTAATAGTTCCAGTATTATTTTTATCATAATTTTTCATATTTGATATCATCACTCCTTTAAAAAATTCAATAGATTTAATAACATCTAAATCAAGATAACTTAAGGGATTACCAGCAACATTTTGACTAAATTTAGTACTTTTTTGATTAGCATCATTTAAAAAATTAAATTGACAAGTTTTATTATTTTTAATATCATTATAAATATTTTTAACTTCATGTTGTGGAATATCTCTAACATTAATATCATAATAATTTTTTAAATATTCATCAGCACTTTTTTCTAAATTAGTGACAAGGGAATCTTTTGGTCTTAAGTCTTCAACATTTTTATAAGGATTTAATAAATCTTTTGCCATAACATTTTGTGCATGATCCATATCCATTTTTAATTGAATATTTTTTTTAGTAAAAGTCAATTTTTCATTTTGAAATTTAGAGCCATTAATAATATTATCATCAAATCTAACACAAATTATATTACCTCTAGTTAATAATGTACCAACTCCAGGTAAATTTTTACTAATAAAATTATTATTTCTAATAGAATCTCCAATAAAATTAATTAGATTTTTAATTAAATTAAATACTTCATCTTTAGATAAAGAAACAGAATAAGCAATTTCAGCATAATTTAATTTGACAATACTAACATCTTTACATTCTTTTTGATTAAAGCAAATTATTCCTTTTTGTCTTGTAAATTCTCCAGGTTGTAATTTATCATCAAATTCATTAGAAACAATAAAAATAGGAGTTTTAGCTTTTTTATCTCTAATATATTGATTAGTTGTTCCTTCTAAATTAACATTATAATTATTATATGTGAAAGTACCAAAACCTTTTATATAAGTTCCTTTACCTGTATAATAATTTTGAGCAATGTTTGTTGATAATGCTTTCCAACATCTATCTATTGTATCTTGAGTATAATTACTTATTATTACTTGTCTATCTATGTTTAATCCTGTGTTTGCTGTGTTTATCCCTTTTTGATTTATACTGTTTACTAATGATGCATCTTTTATTATTGGATTATTTGTTAACATTTTTTTGATTTTTATATTTTTTTCATTTTGATTAGTTATATTAAAATTCATAATATTTTAATTTTTTTTTATGATACAATTTTTTTTATGAATTATTTTTTTATTTCATTTTTTATTCATCTATTTAAGATTTATATTTGGGATTTAGAATTTTTTTTTTCTTTTTTCATATGTTTTTATTAATTGAATTGGATTTTATAAAATATGATATTAAATTTTATAAACTTTAATCTGTTACTTTATCAAAAAATACTCTTTTTAATAATTATCATTTAACATTTTTATTTTGATTAGTTTTTAATTATAAACATTTAAATTTATTTTAAATATTTTATTACCCATATGATAAGATATTTAAAAAAATTTACATTTGTAATCACAATTTCCTTAATAAAACCAATTCAATTTATAATTTAGATTAATAAAAAAATGTTGATTTTGTTTTGTTTCATTTAATAAACAATAAAAATATCTTCAACAAAAGATTTATATAAATATCCCCAAAATATTAATTCTTTCCAAATTTTACATTTATTTGAATTATTTTTCTATGAGATATGTATTTTTTTAAATTTCAAATGATGAATTAGATTGAATTTGTCATTATGCTCAAATAAATATAAAGAAAAAATAAGATGTGTTTATTTTTTTTATCATTTTTTTAAAAGAAAAATTATTAAAATTTAATGTCGACAAATAACACATCAGATGAAAATAAAAATGATGTTGTAATGGAAAATTTAGATAAAATTTTTTTATGTGAAAAATGTAATACAATACCATATATTCAATTAGTATTTAATTATCCACAACCAACGATTTATATTAAATGTGAATCATGTGGAATAAATAATTCAATTACTTTACAAAAATTTTTAGAATATCAAATTGAAAAAAATGAATCAAAAAAATTAGATAAAATAAATGATTTAATATGTAAATTTTGTGAAAAAAATAAACCAATAAAATTTTGTTTATATTGTATGAGATTATTTTGTGAAGATTGTTTAAATAATCATCATAATGATAAAAAATATGAAAATCATATAATTTTAGACAGAGAAATTAATTTGTTTAAAAAGTGTAAGGATCATTTAGGGAATCATCAAAAATTTTATTGTAATACTTGTAAAACAGGTTTATGTAATGAATGTATGAAAAATAAAGAGCATTCTAATCATCAATTAAATAATATTCAAAATATATTTAAATCATATAATGATAATTTAATAGAACAAAATATTATAAATCAAAGAGAAGAATTTAAAAATAATTTAAAAGAAAAAGTAAATCTATATATAACATTCATTGAAAAAAAAATAAATGAATTAAATCAATATAAAACTAATATTGAAAATGAACTTGAATATTCAATAAAACAAAATAATATAATTTTAGATTTTATGAAAAAATTATTAGATAATTACAGGATTACAAAACCATTTTCAAATTATAATTCTTATTTAAATTTATTATCTCATTCTAAATTTTCAAAAATAAATATTCCAGATTTAAATGAAAAAAAAGAAATCATAGAAAATTATAATATAATAATAGATTCTTTAAAAAAACAATCAATAATAATTTCCCCAGAAAATATTTTAATATATAAAAATGAAAATTCATTAACTTTGCCTTCAAAAATAAATAATTTAATTCAAATAAATGATTGTAATATTGCAATTTCAATGAACAATATAGTTGAAATTTATGATATAAAAACATTTAAAAAAATAAAATCAATTCCTGGTCATCAAGGAAAAATAAATTGTTTAAATTTATTAAACAAAAATACTTTTGTTTCAGGAGGAAATGATGGAAGAATTTATTTATGGAGTACTTCATATCCTTTTATAATAAATGGTGCATTTGAAGAATCAAAAAAACCAATTAATTGTGTTTCAATTGGAACAAATTTAAATGAAATTTATTCAATTTCTTTAAAAGGTGAAATAATGAAATTAGACACAAAGAATAATAAATGTACTTCTAGAAAAGAACTAAGAATTCCTTTTTCAGATGCTATTAATTGTGGAATTTATCAAATTTTTGTTTTTAAAGAAAATGATAAGATATTTAAATTTAGTTTTGTAACTCAAATTATACAAATGAAAAATGATATTGAAAATATTGGATCACATAATAAAGTTAATTTATTGTATAATATAAATAATGATTTATTTGCCTCTTCTAGTTTAAGTTTAGAAATAAAAATTTGGAGTTCTAAAACTAATCAATGTATAAGATCTTTTTTTGGTTTTAAAGAAAAAGTTGTTAATATTTGTAATAATTACTTTTTTTTGTTTGCTTTAGGAGAAAAAAATGAAATTAAATGTTGGGATTTAAATAAATATGATTCAATTAATGTAAAAACACCATTTCATTTCAATAAAATTTTATATATGAATGAAACTTATATATTTGTTCTTATTGACAATGTGATTCATTGTTTTGTAAATCATGAAAAAAATTTGTCAGGAAAAAAAGAATATATTTATTTTCTACCTGATACTTAATAAACAAAAATAATTAATGAATTTTTATTTTTTATAAATTGAATATCTTTTTATCAATTTAATTCTAATTTATTTAGTTTTCCTGATTTATCCAAAACTAAAAATTTTTCATTTTTAAGATTAAAAATAGAAAAAATATTATTCTTAAACACAAAAGTTTTCACTCTTTTAAAATCTTCACATTCTTTATCAAATTGAAAAACTTCTATTTTTACTTTTGAATCATTATAATCCAGAATACAAAATAAATAATTTTTATCAGAAGACAATTGAAAATGCAAATCTTTATTTAATGGAAATCTTATTTCATCAATGATATTTCTAATAGATATAGATATTAAAATAATGCCTGGAATTTCTGAGTTAGGATTTTTTGCAAGCAAAATATCATTTGTTAATAAAGTTAAATCATTCCAAATTATATCTTTATAAATAGGAGTTAAAGAAACATTTTCTAAATTATAAATATATAAATCTTTATTTTGAATTAAAATTGTGTCCTCATCTAATTGATATACTTTACCTATTTCAAAATCAAAACCATGAGAATAAATTTCTTTATATTTTTCTAATACAATATCATAAATTAATAATTTGTTCCCAGAAGATACTATTATTCCACTTTTATCCCATTTCGAACTATGTGAAATTGGAATATTTAAAGTTCTAAGAATAGTATGTGTTTTATTATTATCTGATAATTGAATAATTTTTAATGAAGTTTTATTATACAAAATAATATTTTCATTTTTACATTCAAACATTATTTCATCATCTTTCTTTTGGATTGTCTGAATGGATTTTAAATCTAAATCATAAATATTAATTGATGTTTTATAATCAATTAAAAAAATATTTTTTTTTCTTAAATAAATTGCATTTATTAGATTCATATCTTTTTCTTCATCTTTTGTTGAATTAAGAGTTTTTTCTATTTTTTCGTTTTTTTTTTTTTTTAGAACAATTTTCTTCTTTAACATTTTAATATTATATAAAAATAAATTAATAAAAATTAAATTATAAAAATTAATTATTTAAACTGTACTTATTTATAATAAATTAAAGAGATATTTCTTTTTTTTCTTTATATTTTATATTATTTAAAGTATATTGTTTATCAAACATTACCAAAATATTATTTTTATTTGATGCTTTTAAAACGAATCTTATTTATTTTTATTAATTAATAAAAATTTATAATTAAAAATGATAAAAAAAAGATTAATCATTTATTTTTGTTAAAGACTTAATCAATTTTTTTAATTATAAGAATAATTATTAAAAAACAGAAATTATTAAGTAACAATAAAAAAAATCTTATTATTTGTTTAATTTTATTAAAATATTAAATTTATATTTTTTATTTAAATATTATCTACCAATGTTTCTATCATCTCTTTTATGTCTTTTATACCTTCTTTTTCTTTTTTTTCAATTATATCATTTGCTTCAAACAAAGAAAATTTAAAATCACTATTATTATTTTTTGAAGGTTTTTCAAGTTGAATAAAATTTCTACGGGTAAAATTTAATTTAATAGATGGAAAATTTATTTTATTTTTATAATTTTTTCGAATATCAAAAGAGTTAAATGAATCATTATTATTATTATTTAAATCATTTCCAAGAATTTTTCTTTTCAAAATGAAATTGTTTTTTATACCATTATTTTTTAAAATTGTATATTTATCAATTAATTTCTTTAAATAACATTTAGATTCTTCCATTTCTTTATTTTTTTCTTTTATAATAGAATTATATTCTCCTAATTTATTATTTAAATTAGTTATTTTATCTTCTTGTTTAAAAATAATATCTTCTAAATTATATTTTTCCTTTTCTAAATCACCATTTTTTAGAATCAAATTATTACAAGAATTAGATAAAAATGACAATTGATTTTCATAAACATTTAGTTTATTATCTCTTTTTTTTAAATCATCGTTATATTTTAATTTTTTTAAATAAAAAGAATTTGATAAATTCCTTTTTTCTTCTGATAATTCCTCTACTTTTTTATGTAAATTTGATAATTGATTATTCATATTAATTCCTAACAAATTAAAATAAAATTTTTCTATATGAAATTTATGCTTTTCATCAGTTGAAAAAGTATCATAAAAATTATTATTATCAATGAATTTTATTTTTGAGTTTAAATATTTATTTTTTTTTTCTAAAATTTTAATTTTTTTTTTAAGGTCATTTTCAAATTCACTATTTGAATTGTTATTAAATATTTTTTCATATTTAAATAATTCTTTTCTTAATTGTTCTATTAGAATATCTTTACTATTTATTTCTTGTAACATTGAAGAAATTTTTTTTTTATATTCTTTTTCTTTTTCTAATAATAAATTATTTCTTTGTTTTTCTTCTTTGTATAAGTTTTCATACATAATACTATTATTTTTTTTAAAAGATAAAATTTGTATTTGATCAATATGAATTATCTTATTTACTTTCATATTCTCATTTATATTCATTTCCTTTTTATTTTTTATTTTTTTGGAATTTAATTTTTTATTTTTTTTTTCAACTAATATACTAAAATTTATAATATTATTATATGAGTAAATTTTTTTTTGAATTTCCTTTGAATTCCTTTTAAGATTTATACAATGAATATTATTCTTATGATTTAAAGTTACACGATTTTGCTTATCAGAAATCATTTTTTCATTTGATTTATTTTCATCTTCTAAATTCATATTTATTTATTTTCATATTTATATAAATTAATTATACATGTCTAACCCATTTAAAATAATAAAAAGTTCTTAAGAAAAAAAAATTAAAAAAATACAGCAACGAAAATAGAAAATAAAGATGAAAATGATGATAAATAAATAAGAACAAAATTAAAAACAATGATAAAAGAAGACTGAAAGAAAAAATTTTGAGGAGATGATAAAATAAAGAATAATAAAATTCTTTAAAAAAAGAAAATGAATAACCTAATAATGAGAAATCATTAGAGGTTAAATGAAAGAGAAGAAAAAAAATATAAAATAAGAATCTAAAATTTTGATTAAATTAAAATTTATTCAAGAAACATTAGGTAGAATAAAAATTAACGGATTTTATGGACATTTAATTTCTTTTAGGTTAAAAATCAAAATTATTCTTTTTTTAAATTATTTTATAAAATTAAACAATAATTTATAATCGCTCCAAAATCCAAGAAAAATCATAAAAAAATGCTAAAAACAATATTTTTCATTCTCCTTGTATCCTCTATAATAAGTGATGAAATAAAAGAAATTATAATAAAAGATGATGATCCAATAACAGATAAAATAGATTTAATAACAAAAGCAAAAATTTATAAAATAAAATATGAAGGAAACAAAAAATATATTGAAGTAAAAGTTTCATCAGAATTAAATAATCCTTATATAATATATTGTCAAAAAAAAGAGTGTTCAAGTGAAAATGCATTTTTATTATCAAATTTAAGAGAAAAGGAACAAAGTTTATTTATCAAAAATCAATTTTTGGTAGAAAAAGAAGGTTATCTTGAAATTTTTTCTTATGAAGAGAGTTTACAAGGAAATGTAATTTTTTCTGCAACAGATATAATGTTATTAAATAGAGATACTTCAATAAGTTATTTTTCAAACAATGATGATGACAATAATGTAATAAAAATACCAAAAGAAAACTCAAGTGAAAAAATAATAATGACTTTATCATTTTATGTTTCAAATCAAGAAAATGTTTTAGCTAAATTTTACTATTTTGATGGGAATGAAAAACATGAAATAAGAAATGTTTTAGAAATTAATAATGCTAAAGTTGTAACTTTTGATGAATCTGAATATTCATATAAAGAAAATTCATATTATTCAATTGAATCGAATCAAATAAAAAATTCTTATGTTACAATCAATTCAAAAGTATTTAAAAATGAAAAAAGTACTTTTAAAGCAAATAGTTTAGCATTATTAGGTGTTTTAAATAATTATTTAAATACTCAATGTTTTACTATAAATTATAGTAAATCATCTAAATCAAATTCTGAATTAAAATTACATTTTCATATTATGTCTCTTTCAGGTTCTATTCAATATTATTTTGATAAAGAATCACCTATAAGTAAAACCTCAATAGATTATGATATTGCATTTACTTATTCAAAAAATGATTTAGAAAATTCAAATTTATGTATTCAAAATCAAAAAGAATCTAATTCATCATATTTTTTAGAAATAATTGATTTTGATGAAGAAACAAATAAAACTAATTTTTATACTCCTCAAATAAATGGTAAAACTTATAGTAGAATAACATTACCTAAAAAGTTAGTATATTTTAATTTTGCTCAAAGAGCTGGTTATATATATGATAAATATACATTTTATTTAAAAGTTAAAAAAGGACATCCAATTATGTATAGAGCAGAATGTAAAACCTATCCTAAATGCATTTATAGTTTTGATGAAATTGATCGTTATATTTCAATTGGTAATTTTACTAAAAGTAAAACAATTAATGTTATTTATTATAATTCTTTTAAAGTTAATTCTAAAGAAATTCTGAGTTCTAACCAAAATTTACTTGCTGTTGGTTGTTATGGAGATATTGATTGTGAATATGAAACTTTAATTTATGGTCAAAATGATGGTATTATTTTAAAAAATTCTCAAAGATTTGTTACTTTTTTACAAAAAGGTTTAACTAATGTTTTTCAGTTTGAAATTACTGATCCTTCAATACACACTGTAATATTTGCTGTTTATACTTTTACAGGAAATACTAAGGTTGAATCTAATACTTTATATGTTTCAAATTTATTAAGACCTGTTTATATAAATAAACAAGAATTTAATTATCATAAAGAAAATCTCACTGATTCAAATAATTTAATTGGAAAATATAATTTCAATGTAGAAGCAATAAATAATTCTTTCTTTACTGTAGAATACAGAGTAATTCCTCTTAATCAAAAAATTCAATATATTAATGCAGGAATAACATATATAGAAACAATTGATTTAAATGGTTCAAGAGAAATTTGGGTTAATAAATTAAAAAATGAAACAAATAAAAATTATTATGCTTCATTTTTATCATTAAATTGTAAAGTAACAATCAAAAAATTTTTTGTAGATCCTCCAAAAACAATTTTAGAAAAAGGATATTTTGTTAGCGATGAAATTTTATCATCAGAAGAAGAATATAAAGAAAAATATATAAAATATTTAATTAAAGCAGAATCACTGGATTCAACAAGAGAATCAGAAAGTGAACTTTGTATGATATATATAAGTTCAACAGAAAATACTTTTCAAAAAACAACTCAAAAAGATGATAATCATATAATGATAGGAGAAAATATAAAACAAAATGTAGTTTTATCAGAAAAAACAAAAGGAATAAAATTTTTATATCCTTTTGCTAAAATTGGTGATTTATTATTAAATTTTGATTTTTCAAATCAAGGAAATTTACATGTTAATGTTGATGTTGAAGGAGATAATTATATTATCAAAGATTTAATAGTATCTCAAACTCAAACACACCTCATTAAAAGTGAATCATTTACAAAATGTGAAAATAAAAATGAATTATGTAAAATATTTATTGAATTATATGCTGAAGAAAATGATTTAAAACAATCAAATATGAAATTTGCATTTTCAGTAAAATCAGAAGAAGACACTCCTTCATATTTAAAAAAAGGATTAATGAAAACAGATGTAATTTCAGGTAAATCAAATATATATTATTATTCTGATATAAGTAAAGGAGAAGAAGGAGAAATTTTAATTAATTTTGAAAGAGGAACAGGAGATATTTATGCTAGAATAGTTGAAAAAGATATTTCTGATGAGCAAAATCCAAATTGGATGGGAAGAATTCATTTACCTAAAAAAGGAGATGATAATCTTTTAATTGTTGATGAATATTCTAATAAAATATATTATTTTAAATCTGATACTGAAAGATGTGGGAAAGTAGGTTGTTTCTTATTAATTAATATTGTAAATTCAGTTGAAAGAATTATTGAAGGGTCAGTATATTTATATGATATTTCTGTGATGGCAAGAGTTACTAATGGTAAAAGACCTCAAGTAATTGATGTTTATTTAGATAGATTTATTATTAATATTATTCCTTCAAAAGAAGAAAGTTTATCTGATTTTTATCATTATTATACTTTTACTTTAGACACAGATGTTTCTGTCATTTATCTAGAATTACAAAGTGATCTTACTATTCTTTATGTTAATGAAGGTGAAGAAATTCCAAAATATAAAAATGCTAAATATACTTTCAATCCTTTAGGTATTAATAATATTTTTGAAATTAAAGAAGGTTTAAAAGCTGGAACTAAATTTATTGTAGGTGTTGGGGTGTATAGAAAAGCTACTACTATTATGGATCATATATATTCATTAAGAATTAGAGCTCCTCCTTTAAATAAAATTGATTTAATTCCGGTTGATTCAGATCAAAATACTTTATGTAAATTCACCGAAGGTTATTGTTATTTCCATTTCCATTTTAAAAAAGCTGATATATTAAAAGATGCTTATATTCACGTTTTCCAAGATAAATTCTCATCATTGGAAATATACGCTAAAAATTTAACATATGAAGAAACATTAAAGAAAGAATCATTACCAAGTAAAACAAATTATATTTTGTCAAGTAAAGATCAATTGAATAAAGATTATCTTTTAATCAATTTAATGGATCTATCTGTAAAAGCCTATTACTTAATTATTGCAGTCACCTCAGATAAACCAGGAATAATAACACTTTTATCAACTTTATATACTTATACACAAAGATTAAATATAGATGCATCAGCATATCAATTATTCCATACTTATGAAGGTTTAAATCTTACTTTAAGATTCCCAGTTAATAATATGTATATTGCTCATTTTGTTTCTGTTGAAGGAATTGGAAAAATATATAATACTGAAACTAAATCAGAACATTATCTTAAAGGAAATTTTGATATTTTAGGAATGGTTATTCCTGTATTTTCAGCAAGAGATATTATTGTTTCTCCTGAAAAAGGTAATTTTGGTTTTTACGTATATTATGAACCTAGAAATGCCATAATTAATTTTGATGAAATTGATTATGCTACAAGTGGTCAAATATTCTATGATAACAGTAGTTTCCCATTATTTATTTATTGCCAAGTTCCAAAAGATTTTGGTGATACGACTGTAATCATAAATTTAAAAAACGATAATCTAAATGTTAATGATTCTTCAGTTGTTGATTTAAGTTTCTATGTAAAAGGATATGTTGCTGATAGAGATTTTATTATGAAAAAGAAAATAGATTCTGGTTATAATCCTGAAATTAATAAGCTATTTGATGGACAATTTGATTTTTCTTTCAGAATTGCTAAAGTTCATTTTACAAAAGAACGTATTGAAAAAGAAAAAGGAGAAATAAAATATTTGTGTGTAATTCTTTATAAAGGAAATGATCAAAAAGAATATAACGGAATAACTGCTGAATATTCAGTTTTCCCTTTAAATTCAAAAGATTATAATGCACCTTATGATCAATATATTTTTGGTAATTTAAAAGAAGAAAATAATACACAAAGTATATATAAACTTAGAAGAAATAATGATAATGACAATTATATCAGAGTTGAGTTCTCTTCTAATTTCAATGATCAAATTAATATTGCTTTAATGAAAAAAATACCATCAGAAAAAAAATATGAAAATAATACTGAAATAGAAGAAAAAGGTTTAATAAATGGAAAAAGTACTTTTATAGTTAAAATGAGAGAAGCAAATGAAAATTTAGATGAAATTTATTTGATTGTTTATTCAAATAATCCTTCAGCTTCAAATTTTGCTTTTAAATATGATTCAGCTCATGATCAAAAAAGTTTTCCGAATTACATTATATCAGATACTTTATATGTTAAATCTACTAAATCTGATAAAGAACCAATAGTAAATTTAACATTAAAAACTATTAATAAAAGTTATTTAGGTGTAAATAAATCAGTATCTGTAACTTATATTGCTAAAGTTATAGATAAATCAAATAATACTAATAGTAATTTTGGAAATATTATTTTTTCAAATGAAACAGTGATAAAAGTTTATAAAAAAGTTTATAAAGGAAATACAAATAATACTGATTTTTCAATGGAATTAAAAGATTTTCCAAATAATAAAGAATATGATGTAATTGTTACTGCAATTACTAATGAAGATTCCTCTGAAATATTCTTTTATGGTTTAATTAAAAATCCTTTGGATAAAAAATCTCAAAATTATGCTGGTGGAAATAAAGTTTTAATTATTATATTAATTGTAATTATTGTTTCTTTAATTGGGGTATTTGGATTTTTATTTATTAAAATGAAAAAAGAAAACTCTGATTTACATGATAAAATTAATCAAATGTCTGGTTATAATCTTACTACTGATGAAAAAAATGAAGATTTAAATTATCAATTACAAAAATAAATATTTAAATTAACTTTTTAATATTATAAAAAATAAATAAATTAATAAAAATAAAAAAATAATAAGAATTATATAATAGTATATATTAAGATATTATATTGGAATTTAATTTCAATTTTTTATATATCTCAAAAAAAAAAAGATATAAATATTTAAATTTTTACTAATATTTTTGTTGTTTTTTTTTTTTACTAATTTATAATTATTAAAAAATTATTAAACATAGATTAGAAAAAAAATCTCTTAAATAATCCAATGAATTATCAATTAAGATGCCTTCTTTGTTTTCTAAAGGTATCCATCAAATTTTATTACCCATTATTATAATAAATTGCTTTATCAAAATTTATAAATTAAAAATAAGTAAGAATGATAATCTTATATTTCATGAATTTTCAAATTATTCTTTCTTCTTATTATTCTAAAAGAGAAAGAAAATTACATTTGCTTTTTAAATCATTGGGATTGAGTATAAACTCATTATTTCTGAATACTTAATTACAAGAAAATAATTGATTGTATTTTTTCTCAGAAAATATAAATGTAATATATTTTATAATTTTTTGACAACCCATCATGAATCTTAAAAAAATATTTTATGATATATTATATGGAATATATTTACAGATTTATTAGTATTATGAGCTTCAATAGATATTATTCATATAATGTATTAAGAATATAGATTTTTACTTTAGATGATATAAATAAATTCTTTAAACAGAAAACAATAATTAAGTAAAAAAATCTAATACTCAGAAATTATCCTAAAGAAACATTTAAGTCTAAGAGAAGTCATTTTTTTTATTAAGGTTAACGACATAATTTCTAATAATTTAAAATATATTTATTGAATCCTTTAATTAATTGGAGCTTAATGTTTATACGATAATAATTTTAGGTTTTTTTATTAATAATTAATGTGCGTAGAATATAGATCCTATTAAGCAATTAGATGAAAAATTAGATAAAAAGTTCAAGATTTTGATTTACTCATATAAGAATAGATACTGCTATTTATAAGTATTCACCTTATTATTTCTAAATTTTTTTTTCTATTATTGACTTTACAATTGAATTTTTTATGAAAGGATTATTTTTGTTTCTACATTGGGTTTTTTTTATTTTTTTTTAATTTTTGTGGAGTAGATTTCAATTAATTTAAATATCTAAATTAATATATTAATTATTTAATTATATTTTATCAGAATTAATTTGAAATAATAGGGATTTTTTTTTAATAAAATCATTATTCAATAATATAATTTAATAAAATGTTAGATCTTCAGCAATTCAAAAAAGGAAAGGCTATAAATATAATCGAAAGTTTTCAAAATTATTGTGAAAATAATTCAAAAAATTATATAGCATTTAAAGATGATATAGAAGCTCTAAATAAATATAGAAATTTAATAATCAAACAAGACCCACAATTAAATGAAGAAAATTTATATCAAAATATCAACGATAATTTAACTTATGTTCAAATTTTAACAAAAATTAATCAATCAATTTTAATTGGAGAAGAAAAAGAACAATGGGATATTAAATTTTCATGGACAAATATTACAAAACTAAACCCAGATTCATTTTCAAATTTTTTCTATGAAATATGTAGTGTAAAATATAATATTGGAATTAATTTTTGTTTATTAGGTTATTTAAATTTAAATTCAAAAGAAGAAAGTAAACTAAAAAACTCAAAACAAAATTTTGAAAAAGCAGCTTTTGTATTTGATGAAATTAAAGAATTATCAAAAAATATTATTCAATATCAAATAAGTGATTTTTCAGAAGAATATTTAGATATATGTAAAAATGTTTCTTTAGGTTTTGCTCAATATTATATTTATTTATTTGCTTTTGTTAAAAAATTAAGTTTATCAAGTATATCAAAGCATATTGGAGGAGCATATCATTTTTTTTCAACTGCTTTAAGTTTCAAGTTTCAAAGTGAAACATGTAATAAACAATTAATATATTATTTAGAACATTATTTCAATTCTTTATCAATTCATTATTTTGTATTATCTAAAATAGACGTAGTAAACAAAAATAAAAAAGGATTAGGATTATTATATGGATATGAATCTTATGCTTATGAATTATTAAAAGAAATAAAAAATGATTTAAATTCAATTCAAAAATATTTTGATATTAATTTAATAAATAATCTTCTTTCAAAAGTCACAGATTTTCTACAAGAAAATTATAATAAAGTAAAAAATGTTGAAAAAGTAGTAGACAAACAATCTCTTCCAAAATTAGAATATTCTCAATTAGCAAAATTATCAAATTACATGGAAAGTCCAGAACAAAATACAAATAAAATTCTAAATTTAAATAAAGCAATGGAAAGTTTATCATTAAATAAAATTCCAAGTGATTTGGTAAATTTAGTAACAGAATATAAAGATAAATTAGAAAATAATTTAAAAAATAAATTTGAAGAATATGAAAATTCTGATAAAATTCTAAAATTTTTATCTGAGAAAGATTTACCTTATATTTTAGAACCTTTTTTAGAATATAATCCAGGAACAACACCAAATGGCGAAATTACAATAGATAACAGAATTTCAGGAGTTATACAATTTATAAAAGGAAAAGGAGGAATAAACTATTTAAAAAAATATATGAATGAATTAGATAAAAATTATAATATGTTAATGAACATTTTAAATAAATATGAAACTATAATTACTAATTATATTCAAGAAGATACTAATTATAAACAATTATTTGGAAATCAATATCAAATTCAATCACCCATTAATTTCCAAATTGAATTAAATAATTTGAGAAATATTTTAAGAAATGCAAAAATTGCTGATGATAATATTAAAACAACAATTTTAAGCAAAGAAAAGCATTATCTAGTTTTTGATAGAAATGAACAAGATATTATTGATAGAATTCCTAATCCAGTAGTATTAATTACAGATTTAAATTCAGCAAAAAATTTAAAGGAAAGTTTAAATGTTTTAAATAATGATGAAACTTTAATTAATAAAGCTTTTAATTTTCTTTTAGAAAAAGTTACAAACAATATTCCATTTGATGAATTAAAATCTGTTCAAAACAATCAAACTACAATTGAAAATATTATTGAAGATGAATTAAAAAAATTAAAACCAAGTTTTAATTATATTGAAGGTTATTCTAATAAAATCAAAAAAGATATGCAAGATGTAGAAACTAAATTCAATATTTTTGATAAAGAAAGTTCCAAAATTAAAAATGAATCATATAATAAAACAATTGTTTATTTTACAAAAGTAAAATCATTATTTGTGAGTAGTGAAGAACAACTTAATCAAAGAATGAATTTTTATAATGATTTTAAAAATAGAGGAATCAGGAATTTCCAAGAATCTTTTAATGGATATTGCTTTATGAGAGATATTGTTGTTAGAGAATTAAAAGATAATAATCAAAACTAAATTAAATAAAATTTTAAGAATAATTTTTATTTATTAAAAAATTATAATTATGAATAAATATAAAAATATTCAAAGTGGATTTTTACTTCAAAAAGATGTTTATACTACAAATTTATTGTATGAACATAATAAATTTCCTTTAATTCCTAATAAATATATTTTCCCTTTTAGAAAAATTGATTATTATCAAAGAATAAATATTGATCTTAAGAATTCATTTCAAATTTTCAGTCTAAAAAATGAAAAAAATAAAGAACCAAAAATAAATTATCATAAATTAAAATTTCCATTACCAAAATCAGAATCTGCAACAAGAATTGATTTTTATAGTCATTTAAGAGGAAATATAAAAATAAGATATATGGTTGATGATTTAAATATAATTTCGAGAAAAGGAAAAAAAATCTTTTATTCTATTAAAGATGATGATAGTAAATTAATTTTCGGTGAAAATGAAATAAAAATAGATGATTCTTCGAAAAATATGAATAAAAGTCAAAGTATTAGTCCTAAAAAAAAAAGAAATTCTTTTATTTATAATAAGTTTTTTAATATTAGAAAAAATATTGAATTAATAAATATGCATTTGAAAGAATTAAATAAAAAGAAAAAAATTATAATTCGAGATTCAGTATTTAAAACTCAAATTAAACAATAATTTTTATGTAGGTAAATTATATAAATATTATATCTTTCATATTTTTTTTAAATTTAATAACTTTATCAAATTAAAGTAAATATAAAAGTAAAAAATGAATTTAGACTTTTTTTAAATATATATTTCATATTTTATTCAAACAAAAGAAGAATTTTGGGATTAAACTTTCTTAAATTTAGTAAGAATTGAAAAAAATGATTAAATCATTTCTAATTAACTTTCCTCAAAAAATTCATTTTTATGATACTAAAAGAAATTGAAGAAAATGAATAAAAACCTCAAATCTTTCAATCAAAATTGGAAATTTTGTGGAGAAAATAATGAATATAATAAAAATGTTAATGGAAAAGAATAGAATTGGAATCAAAGAAAAAAGTTTTCGCCATAATTTTTCTCTTATTTTAAATTTGTATTTAACAAGTAAATTATAATAATTTATTTTAATTTATAATAAAAAAATTTTAGATTTTATTATATATAAAACTAAAAAATTATAAATTTTAAATATTTGTCTTTCCACTTCTTAAACTATTTTCATATTTTTTAACTTTTTTTTCTATTTCTTCATTTTTTTTTATAATTTTATCACTTGCTTCTACTCTTTCTAAGTTATAAGCTTTTTCTAATTTTTTTTTTTCATTTTTTGTTTTCATGTTATTTAAAGTTTGTTCTCTTAATTTTTCTTTATGTTTTTCAGCATTAATTAAATCTTCTAAATCTTTATTTAAATTATTTCTGAATTGATTAACTTTTTTTTCAATTTCTTCTTCATTGATATTGTTATATTTATTTATATTATTTTTTTTTTCTTTATTATCATTATTTTCATTTTTAAAAGTATTTTTATTATTATAATCATTGATAATATCCTTTTGAATGGAATTTTCTAAAGAATTAATATTTTTTTTATCAATTCGAGTATTATTATTTTTATCTTTAATATTATTATTACTATTATAATTATTATCATTAGTCAAAATATTTTTTTTACTATCAATAGAAGTAAGATATAAAGAAAATTGTTTATTATTATTATTGGGAATATATAAAGAATTATTAATATTATCTAAATTTGTAGAATTATTTTTATTTTTTTTTTGAACGCTTTTTGAATTTTGTCTACTTGAATTTTTACAATAATCTCTTGATTTTGATAAATCAGTCATATTAGTAAATACATTATTTTGACTTAAAGCTCTTGCTTTTTTAAAATTACCTGATCTAAAATTTTGAATTAACTCATTAATTTTTTCATTATCAGGAAACATTTTTTTAATAATTTTCATACTTTTATTATCAAATCCTCTACGAGAAATAATTTGTTGAAATTTCTGATTATATATTTCTTTTTTTTTAATAATTTCATCTTGCATTTTTTTCTTTTGTTCAATGATTTTTAATTTTTTTAATTGGAAATCATTTAATCTTTCATTTTTTTGAATAATACTTTGATATAATTTATTTCTATCCTTTTCTTGTATTCTTGCAATTTCTTTTACTCTTTCTTCTCTCATTAATCTAAATTCTTGAATTTCTTCTGCTTTTAAAATATTTTCATATGATTTTTTTCTTTGACAATTTAATGTATTTTCTTCTCTTTTATTTATTAATTTTAATATTTTTTCTTTTTTTTCTTTTTCTAATTTTTCATTTCTTAATAAAGTTTTTTTTATATGTTCTTCTTTTTCTAAATTTTCCTTTAATTTCTTTTCATTTTCTATTTTTTGTTTTTTTTCTATTTCTTCTTTTTTTAATTGAATTTGTTTTTGTTTTTCATTATAATCATTTATTCTTTTTTTTTCTATTTCTTGATTTCTTAATAAAACTTCTTGAATTTCTTGGGCTTTTTTTTTTGATAATTCTTTTTCTTTTAAAATTTCTTTCATTTTTAATTCTTCAAATTCTTTTTTTTTTAATTCATTTTTTTTTTGTTTTTCTTCATATAGTTCTTGAATTTGTTTAATTTGCTTTTTAAGATTTAATTTATTTTTTTCAATTAATTCTTTTTTTTCTAGTGATTTTTTCTGATTTTCAATTGATTTCATAATTCTTTTTTTTTCTAAAATTTTTTGTCTTTCTTGTTCTTTTATTTCTAATTCTTGTTGTCTTTTATATAATTTTTTTCTATTATCTTCTAACATTTTATTTAATTTTTCTTGAAATTTTATTCTTTTTTCTTCTTCTTCTTTTTGTTTTTTTGCATTTTGAATTAATCTTAATTTTTCTTTTTCTTGTTCTTCTTTTAATTTCTTAATGTCTTCTTCAAATTTTTCTTTAATTTTTGCTTGTTGAATTTTATAATCTTCTTCTTCTTTTTCTCTTTTTTCTTTTTCTTTTTGTAATTTTTTCATATTTTCTTCATTTCTTTTTTTTTGTAATTCTTGTTGGAAAAGTTCTCTTTTTTCATTTTGCATTTTTAATTTTTCTTTTGCATCTTGTTGAATCATTTCTCTTTGAATTTCATATTGAACCATATTAATTAAATCTAATTCACTTTTTGCTTTCATTCTTTCAAAAGATTTTAAATTATTTTTTATTGCTGTACTTTCAAAATCATTACTTAAAAAATTATTTACTAAAGTATTTTGTGAATTATTATTTTTAATAGTATTTTTATTTTCAGTCTTACATAAAGTTTTATATGTTTCCTTTAAATTCTCCATTCTTTTTTGACGTTGATTTTCATAAAAATTATATCTTTTTTGTTGAATTTCGGGATTTAAAGGCATTAATTCTAAATGATTTTGTTTAAATTGATTAAAATCATAAAATATTAAATCTTCAAATAAATATCCTAAATTTGCTATTGATTGTAAACTTCTTGGAGAATTTATTCTATTTTGTGGAGTTGGATTATTTTCAAAATCTAATATATTTATTAGTTTTTTTTTAGATATTGTTGATTTATTTTTTGTTTCTTCGATATTTCTAGTTTTATTATTTTCTTCTTTTATTTCTGTTTGAGACATTCGTTTAATTATTTTTTCTAAAAAAATAAATATAATTTGAAATCATTTGTTAATTTTTTCAGAATTATATTTTTCAAAAAAATATATTATATGTATTTTATATATATTTATATAAAAATAAATGATATAAATTATTTTTTACCATGTAATAATTAAATAAATAGAATATACTCAATTTTTATGTTCAATCAAAAAAATGAAGAAAAAGAAACCACAGTATCTTCTATAGAAACAAAACAAAATCGTTTACTTTTAGATTTACAAATATTATCAAATTTAAATAACAAACCATCAGATTCATTTAATACATATTTAAATAAAAGTTTTACTGATACAGAAACTGAAACATCAAAAAAAAAGAAGTCAAGTTTAATTTTTTCACCAATTCCAGAAAATTATGATTTTGATAAAAATTTTCAAAATTCAAATAATTATAATATGTCTTTAAATATATCTGGTAAAAATTATACTAATTTTAATTATTATCTAGAACCTATTAATTTTGAAAAAGGAAATAACAGTAGAAATAATTCTGTTATGTCTTTTCAAAATTTAAATATTCCTGACAATAACAAAACTAATGAAAGTTTTTATTTAAATTTTTTACAACCAATTAAATATGATACAGATGATTTTATAAATCAAAAAAGAACTTCAGATATATTCCTAAGTTCCACAAACAATAATATTCAATTTAATTTTGATAATAATAATGATATTACTTCTAATAACAATGAAAATTTAGATAATAATATTATTAAAAAAAATCAAGAATTTAAAAAGGGAAAGAATTATGGAAAAAAAATTATTTTATTTAAAACAAAAAAAGGGAAAAAAACAAATAATGGTTTAAATATCAATAATACTAATAAAAATTCTAAAATGTTTAATTGCGAACATTCTGGTTGTGAAGGTAGTTTTATTACAAAAAAATTATTATTATCTCATCATAAAAAATTCAACCCTCAATGTCACACAGATACAGTTTTAATCCTTGAATTAATAAAAAATGCTAAGATTATATTAAAGAATATTAATATTAAAAATATGAATAATTTAAAAATTAAATATGATAACATAATGAAAAATATTTCATTAGAAGAACATGTTCAATTAATATCAGGTTTAACATTTGATTAAATAAATATATGAATATAAATAGTGATATATTATTATATAGTATTAATTATAAATAATCAAATTGTAAATTTGTAACATTCCCATTAAATTGTTTTAACTTTATTAAATAATAAATTAAAAAAAATGAATTTAATAATATTTCAAATAATGAAATATCATAATTTTTGTACTTGTAATGATATAGTTGTTCATGTTCTTCTTTCTATAACTAATTATAGAAGAAATCCTTTAGATATATGTATTGAAAAAAAAACAAATAAAAAAATCAATAATGTTAATGTTGTTATTGATAATATAAATAATAATTGTATTAATATTTAAAATTTTAAATAATAATAATTATGACAATTACTAATTATTTTAATTTAAATTTAATTAACTAATCAAATCCCTCTTTCTCCAAATAATAATTTAAATAATAATATTTTAAGTGATAACTAAATAATAATTAGAATTCATTTATTATTTGTCTTCCAATAATAAATTATATTGAGTAAACAAATATTAGATCTCATAATTTGAAAGAATCTTTTACAAAAGATTATGTTACTGAATTAAATGATATTCATTTAAAAGAAAAAATGAATTATTATTTAAAATTTCTTCTCTTGAAAATATTTTAGATTAATTAAAATATTTTTTGATTTAAATAAAAAAAGTATTGAAAGACAAAAAGAAGAAATAAGTAAAAAGGAATAGAAATTATTTATTATTTCTTAAATAATAATATTAATTCTAAAAAATTCAAAAAATTATTAACTGAAAATAATATGAAATTCAAAGAGATAATGGAAATTTAAGAGTCCTAAGTCAAAATATGATTATGAATTTTCAAACAAATTAAAAAATAGAAATTTTAATGAAAAAAGAGGAAGAGAAAATAATGAATTAAAAACAAAAGAAGATTTGTAAAACCATATTCATTTAATTCCTTGTTCTTCAATTTCTTGTAAATCTTTTTCATTATTTAAATTATAAAATGTAAAGTTCAAATGATTTAATACAAATAAATAATCTAAAAAAAATTAAAAACAATTAAAAACCAAAATAATCTTAAAATAGTTAA
>JAJJLU010003912.1:0-24761 GCA_023807065.1 Isotricha intestinalis
ATTGAAGGATCTAATAATAATAATTAATAATAATAATAATAATAATAATAATAATAATAATAATAATAATAATAATAATAATAATAATAATAATAATAATAATAATAATAATAATTAATAATAATAATAATAATAATAATAATAATAATTATAATAATAATAATAATAATAATAATAATAATAATAATAATAATAATAACAATAGCTATAATAATAATAATAATAATAATAATAATAATAATAATGAATTTATAAAGACTAATTATGATTTTGATTCTACAAATAATTTTAATCGTATTCCTTTCCAGGAAAACCATGAAATGAATTTTCAATTAATCAATGAAAATTCAGATAATAATAAGATTTCTGATAATAATTATAAAAATAATATCCCCAGAAATGATAATTTTGGAAATAACAATTTCAGAAATAATTATAATGAAAATAATAATTATTCAAATAACAACGGTGGTTATAATGTTCAAAATTTAAATAATAATTATAATAACAACAATTATAATAATAATATACCCAATTCTAATAATAATAATAATAATATATCCAATTATAATAATAATAATTATAATAACAACAATAATAATAATATGCCCAATTACATTAATAACAATAATTACAACAATAATAATAATATACCCAATTACAATAATAATAATTATAACAATAATAATAATAAACCCAATTATAATAATAATAATTATAATTACAACAATAATAATAATATACCCAATTACAATAATAATAATTATTACAATAATAATAATAATAATTATAATAACAATAATAATAATAATAATAATATACCTAATTTTAATAATAATCAAATACCTTATAACCAAAACCAAAATTATATAAAAGACAATGAGCAAAATAATATATACAATATTAATGGTTAATAAATAATTTTAAAAATAGGAATTTTATTTTAAATTTGAATTTATTTTTTAAATGAATATTTTAAAAAAATTTAAATATAATTCAAAAAATATAAATTTCATTAATAGTAAATTCACCCAAAATCCAAGAATAAATCAATAATATGGAACAATGAAAATAGAGCCTTAAAACAATAGAAAACAAAAAATAAAAAGAACAATTGTAGAAACAAATGATAATAAACCTTATCTTTTAATTGATTTAATATCAATATATTCAAAAAATTAATATTATTTGGAGGAACAGTGGGAGATGTAAGAAATTTAAAATATTTTTATGAAATATATTGACGACATATATTTGAAGAAAGATAATATACTCATAAAATATAATTATAAAAAATAGAAGTCCTTTCCTATTTTTATTTTTTTAATTTTTATTAATTTTAAATTTACAAAAAAATGATTTTTATATATTTTTAACAAATTATCAAATTTTTATGAAAAATGTAAATGTTAAAGGAATAGAAACTGCTGATTTAATTGATAAAATCAATTCTGGAAACAATAAAATTTTAATTCCAATATGTGATGATTTGGCTTTTATTGATTGTGATGTTATAGATAATAAAAGATGTAAAGTTCATTTAGGAGGTGATTTTTATGTTGAAACTTCTTTTAAAAAAGCTAAGGAGATATTAAAGAGAAAAATAAAAGAAGAAATAAAAAATAATTCTAAAATTAATGATTTAGATGGAAAAACTTTTGAAATTTTAGAACAATATGATGAGGAAGAAGAAAAGAAAAAAAAGAAAGAAAATGAAAAAAAAGAAAAAGAAAAGGAAATTAATAAAAGTGATAAAGAAAAAGAAATTGAAGAAAGAAGTAGGAAAATGTTAGAGAAGTTAACAAATTATGAACCTCCAAATGAAAATATAATATATAAAGAATTGAAATTATTACCAGGAAAAGAGATAATCAAAAAATTATTTAAACAATTAAAAATATAAATATAAATATAAATTAAAAAAAATTTAACTAGTTAATTTTAAATTATTTTCTTTCATTCTTCAAATTATTTAAATATGTTAACAAAAAGTTCTTTAGATTTAAATGAAAACAAAGTAAATATATTTGATAAATATTATTTATCAATTTTTAATAATGAAATTAATCCAATTCAAAGTTCTTCATCACTCTCTTCTTATATTACAACACAGCATTCAGAAAATATTGATATAAAACAATCAAATAATTTTCATTCAATTTTAATATATTATATAATACCATATTTATCTCCAAATGATTTGTTGAATTTTAAATTATGTAATAAATTAGTATGTTCATTAATTAATCAAAAAGCAATAAATCAAAACATAATTTCAAATTCAACTAAAGGTTTTCCTTCAAATAATATTAGATATAAAATTTGGTCTTTTTATTTAGGAATAGAAAATTATAAAAAAGAAATATTCAAAGATAAACAATTTATAAATGAAGATAAAAAAGATGAAGAATATTATAATGAAACATTAAAAATAGTAGAATTAATAAAAAAAAATGATGAATCAATAAAAAAAGAATATAAAGAAGATAAATTAAAACAGATATATAAATCATTTGAAATAATAGAAAAAGATGTAGGACGAACATTTAATTTTGAATATTTTAAAACTGGAAATGGGAAAAAAGAATTAAAAAATGTTTTAGAAGGAATAAGTGTAATAAAAGAAAATGTAGGATATTGTCAAGGAATGAATTTTATAGTTGGAGCATTAATTTTTCTTTTTAAAAGTGAAATCAAAGCTTTTTATGCTTTTAATTGTTTATTAAATTCATATGATTTAAAAAGTCTTTTTTGTTATAATACTCCTGATTATAATGTAAGAGTTTATCAATTAAATTATTATGTTAAAAAATATATTCCTAGTGTTTATTATCATTTTAAAAATAATGATTTATCTTTTGATTTATTATATTCAAATTGGATTTTAACTTTTTTTGCTAATTATTTTAGTGTGGATACTTTAGATTTCCCTTGGACTTGTTTTTTTATTGATCAATGGAAAGGACTTTTAAAAGTTTGTTTAATTATTATTTATGATTTATCTCATGAATTGATTAAATGTGATTTACTTGGTATAAGTGAATTAATTAAAGAAAAAAAATATATAGATTTTCATAAAAATTTAAAAAGAAGTTATGAATTATATTCTAGAAAATTTAAAATTAAAAATTCTGAATTAAAATATTTAAGAGATGAATATTATATAAATTTAGTAAAAGAAAAATTAGAAAAAACAAAAAAAGAAATTAATAAATGGGATAATGATCAAATTGAAAGTTTAAATAATTATTTACAAGAAAAAGATAAAAATAGTATAAATTCAAAAAGAAATATTGAAAATTATAAATTAATGATGGAAAAAATAAATAAAAAATATTTATCTTCTTTTAAAAAATATACAAATCAAATTACTGTGATTAATAAAATAAAAAGAAAAATAGATGATTTAGCAACAGAAAAATTATCTTATGAAAAAATATTTTCTATTTATAAAAAAGAAGAAAATAATCTTTTAAATAAAAGTTTAGATAATAACTTAAACCCAGAAACACGAATACAAAATTTGAAAGAAAAAAGAAATAAAAAAGAAATAATAGAAAAAGAAATGAATAAAATTGTTGTAAAATATCTTCCTGTGATTAAAGAATATGATAAATTTTGTGATTTATTATATAAAAAAATAAATAGTCTTGATAAATATAAAATTCAAATAGAAAATTGTAAAAACGAAAAAGACAAAAATAAAGAAATAATGAATAATTATTTCTTTCTTTGTGAACAAAAAGAAAATGAATTATTAAAAGTTTTAGTTGAAAAATTAAAATCTAGTAATAATTTTATTAAAAACAATAATTTTTAATTAATTTATAAATGAAGTAAGACTAGTTTATATATTTAACCATTTTTTAACTAATTAGAAATTTTATAATTTATTTTAATTATACTTTTTATAATTTTTTAAATATATTCATTATATAATTTTTATTTAATTTTATAATAAATAATTGGATTTTATTTTTTATAATAAAAAAATAGAGCGTAAATTTAAATTGATATATATATATATAAATTACAAATAAAAAAATATAAAAACTCTGTATTTATTTATAAACAAAACTAATAGTATTAATATGCGGTTTATTTACAAACAAAATTGAATTTACACAATTTTTAAAATTAATTAAACTTTTCTTTCCCTTTTATGATGTCCACAAAAACATATATTCAATAATTTTATTAAACAAATTGTTAGTTAATTGTTTCATACTATATTTATATATTATGTATAAACTAACTTATAACAAAAAACAAAACACAATGTTTAATACAAAATCAAAATTAAAAAAAACTCTTTTTACAAAATGTTCGTAAATTCCTCAATTTAAAATATATAAAAATTAAATATAAAGTTTTTTTTCACTTTAATGGAACTATTATTTATAATTGAGAAATTAAACAAATTGTTCAAAAATTTTTTGATGAATTATTAATTGACTTTCGAATAATTTTCTATATTCTTTATCATTTTTCTCATCAATTATTTTCATTAATTGTTTAAATTTATCGGAATTAATAAATGAATTAAAGTATTGATTAATTTTAGGATATTTCTTTTTTAATTGTTTTAAAAAAGACTTTGAAGTTACTTTAATATTCCTTTTCAAATAAACTAAAATATTTCTTTCAATTCCTAATTCTTTTTTATTTTCTTTCATATAATTAAAAAAATTAATATTAATCTTTTTAGTTAAACAATCAACTTGATACATCCTTTTTCTAATTCTTAAAAGTTAAAAAATAATTTACTTAGTTTGAGAAACTGTAAAATAAGTTTTTTTTTCACCTTCATTTTTAAAATTATTTTCAATTTCATTTAAATTTGACAAATTTTCTGTTTTGTTATTACAGCATAATATAACAGTGCTAAGCCTTTCTAAATTTGATAAAATGTTTTTTGTTTCATTTGAAATTATTTCATTGCTTCTGTTTAGAATTGCTATAATATTCATAATTTTAAAATTTAAAAAATGTAAGGGAAAAGTTATTTCCTCATTCATCTTTATAAGAAATAAATAAATAAATTATCCTTCTTTAAAATTTATTTTTTTTTTGTATTTTTAGTAAAAATTATTATTTATTCATTTTATTTATAGAATATTTTTATTCATTTATTAGATTTTGAAATGATTTTTTTCATATTAGTTTTTATTTATTTTCTTTACTTTCAAGTATTTTTATTTATTTTAAATAAATCTGTTTTTAAATATTGTATTTATTAATAAAAAATTAAATATAAATAATGAATAATTTAAATGGAATAAAAAAATAAAACAAAAGAATAATATAAATAGATTTTTATTTATATTCTAACTTATTTTATTGTTTTACAATAGTAAAATATATATAAAAAAAATAAAATTTTTAATGCTACTTTTAGATAATAAAAAATATTATAGTTAAGTGAGTAATAAAACCTTTATTTTTCTATTTTTCATTTCAAATAATTATAATGAATTCTTTATTTCATAAATAAAGAAAAAAGAATTTATTTGTTTTTATTTCTATAATTTTTAATAATTATAACTCATTTCACTGATATCATAATTAAATGTGTCATTATTTCTCATAATTGTATAATTAGAATAATCATTAATAGATTTATTGTTTATATTTTTATTTATATTTTGTTGTTCATCTTCAATATAATTTTCTTCTCTTTGATGATTATAATTATAATAATTAATTATTTTTGAATTAATTTCACTGTTAGAAAAGCTAGTTTTAAAAGAATTCATTTGACTCATTGAGTCTTCATTATTTAAACAATTACATTTAATGTTTACAAAAAATTTTATTTTTTGATAAAATTTATATCTATATTCAGCAATAATATTATTATTAGTACCCTTTTTTGGAAACCATTTACATAAATTTCTTATATATTTTGATAATTCTATACTATGATTAATAGAAATAATATTGTCTTTCTTTCCATGAATAATAAAAATAGGACATAAAAGTTGACTAATATTATCTTTATAAAAAGCATTTTTTTTCTTTTTAGAATTAACATTATATTCATAAAAAGAAATAGGTGAAATTAAAATTAAACCTTTAATTTTCTTAATATTAAAATTAGTACAAAAATATAATAAAGGAACATTACCAAGTGATTGACCCATTAAAATTAAATTATTCAAAGGAATATTTAAAAAATTATTACAGAAACCAATAATAGTTTCATAATCAGAAAAAATTTCATTTTGAATTGGTGAACCATTACTTAAACCATAACCTGAATAGTCAAAAGATATAATATTGCATTTTAACATTAATGATAAATCTATTAAGAAAGGATATTCTTCTCCTAAAGTTGATAAATGTGAATGTGAAAATATTATTGTTGTGTTATTTGAATTATTTTTATTTTTTATATGTAAAGTTACTAAATAATTTTTTTTGTTCTTTTTATATAATAAATAAGAGCTTTCTAAAATGGAATTAAATACTTTTTTAGTTTGCTTTTCATGAATAAATTCTATTTCTGAATAATAACATTTGTTTTTCTCTTTTATTTCTGTTAATTTTTTGTAAATATAATTATCTAAAATATATTATAGTAATTTTACTTTGATTTAAATGATTAAAATTTAATTCATTTAATTGGTCTTTAATTGGAGAATTTGTTCTTGTATCTATTATTTTTGAATTACAATAACAATTAAACATTTTTCAAATTATTTTTTTTTATTAATTTACTTATAAAAATAATTAAAGATATTAATTATCGAATATTTTTAAATTAAAGAATAATATAATAAAATATTTAAGAAATGATGATAGATTATATGAAGGAAGAGTACAAAATAAGATAATAAAAACAAATCTAATGTCAATAAAAAAAGAATCAATATATAGAGATAGTTTTAATAATAATAATTTAAATGATGCTTTTCCGCACAAAATATTTAATAAATTTTGAAGGAGAATACGTGAAAAAAAAATGTTTCATTAAGAATCTTCTCATCCAAAATTAATTTCTAATTATATGTTTTATGATGATAAAAAAGAAATAAAATTAAATCTTATTTTTTATAATTAAATGTTTCTTTTATAATATTATTTTTTAATGATTTTATAATGCTAATAAAAAACAACAAAAAACTTCAATTAAAAATAAGTCATTTTAAAATTTAACCATCCATTAAAAAGTACTAAAGAAAATTTATTTCCCAACTTTCTTCAACTTAACATTTTGAATTTGTTCCATTAAACTAGGTTTCTTAGGTTCAATTACATTGGGCTTCTTAACCTCTTTTTTTTCACTTTTCTGAGTAGGGACTCTATAAGGAGCAGCCTTAACAACTTTTGGAATAGGAGGAGGAATAGGAATACCTTTCCCAGGGACTCCAGGAACTCCAGGAACAGGTACACTAGGTACAGGAGGAACACCTACACTATTATTTGGTATAGGTACTGAAGGAACTGATGGTATATTCGGGACACCAGGTCCTCCTAATTTAGGGACAGGGACTTTGAGTCCTGTATTGGATAATGGAGGTGGGATCTTTCCTTCTAAAAGTGGAGGGGGTGGGATATTACCTGATGAAGGAGCTATTACTACAGTTTCTGCTACTGGGATATTTGATGATGAACCTTCTTTTACTTTTGCGAAGTTAGCATTCATAAATTTTAACATATCTTTCATTTTATCTGTTTGATTTATTTTTATTTCTTTTAAAGGCTCCACTTTTTCATTTTTTATTACTTTATCTCTTGCTGCCATATTTGATGCTAATGTTTCTATTAAAGAATTTATACCACCTTTACTTTTTGGGAAGGTAGGGTTACTTTTTCTTAAAGAATCTGTATTTTCATCTGTTATTTTATCAAAATGTTTTGGAATATTTTTTGAGTCTTGAACTATTGTTTTTGTTTCTTTTATTGAGGAAATTTTTTGAGTTATTTTCTCTGATTGACGAAAATCTATTTTTTCTGGTTTTTCTTCTTTTGTTGTTTTTTTCTCTTCGAATTTATTTAAGAAATTTTTATTTAATTGAGTTGGAACTGGTTTTGGTTCTTCTTTTTTAATTTCATGTTTTTTTTCAATTTCTGAAATTTTATTTGTAATTTTATTTATATTTTGAGGTTTTTCTTCTTTTTTATGTTCTACTTTAGGATGTTCTACTTTAGGAGGTTCAACTTTAGGTGGTTCTACTTTAGGAGTTTCTACTTTAGGATGTTCTACTTTAGGATGTTCTACTTTAGGAGGCTCTACTTTAGGATGTTCTACTTTAGGATGTTCTACTTTAGGATGTTCTACTTTAGGATGTTCTACTTTAGGAGTTTCTACTTTAGGAGTTTCTACTTTAGGATGATCAACTTTAGGAGTGTCTACTTTAGGATGTTCTACTTTAGGATGTTCAACTTTAGGTGGTTCTACTTTAGGAGTTTCTACTTTAGGAGTTTCTACTTTAGGATGTTCTACTTTAGGATGTTCTACTTTAGGAGTTTCTACTTTAGGAGTTTCTACTTTAGGATGTTCTACTTTAGGATGTTCTACTTTAGGATGTTCAACTTTAGGTGGTTCTACTTTAGGAGTTTCTACTTTAGGATGTTCTACTTTAGGATGTTCTACTTTAGGATGTTCAACTTTAGGAGTTTCTACTTTAGGATGTTCAACTTTAGGATGTTCTACTTTAGGATGTTCTACTTTAGGATGTTCTACTTTAGGAGGTTCAACTTTAGGAGTTTCTACTTTAGGATGTTCTACTTTAGGATGTTCTACTTTAGGAGTTTCTTCTTTTTTATGTTCTACTTTAGGATGTTCTACTTTAGGATGTTCTACTTTAGGTGGTTCTACTTTAGGAGTTTCTACTTTAAGATGTTCTACTTTAGGATGTTCAACTTTAGGAGTTTCTACTTTAGGAGTTTCTACTTTAGGATGTTCTACTTTAGGATGTTCAACTTTAGGAGTTTCTACTTTAGGATGTTCTACTTTAGGATGTTCTACTTTAGGAGTTTCTACTTTAGGATGTTCAACTTTAGGTGGTTCTACTTTTAGATTTTCTAAATTAGAATTTTGTACTTTTGAAGTTTCTGTTTTATTTTGTTCTATTTTTGGTTTTTGAGATTCTAATTTAGATGTTTGTATTTTTGATTGTTGAACTTTTGTAGATTCCTTTTTCAATGGTTCTACTTTTTGAGTTTTATCTTCAGAAATTTCAGCTTTTGGTTGTTCTTTTACTTTCTCTGTTTTAGGTGGGTCTATTTTATGTTCAACTCTTCCTTGTTCTACTTTAGCACTTTGTATTTTAGGTTGTTCTACTTTAGGTGGTTCTGTTTTTTTAGGTATTATCTCTTTTTTTGTTTCTACTTTTGGTTTATTTGCTAATTTAATAAAAGGATTATCATTCTTATTTAATGAAGTAACAATATTATTTTTATTATTGTTATTATTAATATTAGTATTAGTGTTATTTTTATTATTATTAAATTGAGATATTTTATTTGAAACTGAAGTACCTTTATTGTTATTCTTTTCATTGATATTTGAAGATAAATTTTTGAAATTGTTTTGTGTAGGTTGTTTTTTTTCAAACATTTTTGTTTTATCCATAATATTTGAAACATTTGAACTTGTATTTTGAGTTAATTTATTTTGATTTACTTTGGTTGAATTTTGAATTGGTGTGTGTTGATGAGTTAATGAATTATTTTGTACATTTGAAGTTTGAAGATTTGTTTTTTCATGTTCTTTTTTATTTTCTTCAACTATTGTTTTACAAAAATCTTTCAAAGCTGCAAATTCTTCTGCAGAAAATTCTTTTTCGACACCTTTCATTTAATTTTTTTATATTTTTTCTTTTTATTTTTTATGAAAATAGTTAATTAATTATTGTAAATAAAATTTAATAAACTATTATTTGTTAATCATTTTTTAAATATCATATATTTATGAAACAAGCAATTCAAATTGTAATTTTAAAGTTTATTTTAATAATATTAATTTAAAAAAATGTTCTTATATAATAAAAAAAATATTTTATTTACTTAAATTACTAAAAATTAACATTCTAATATTATAAAATTTTCTTCTTTACTTTCATTATTAATTCAAGTTTATTTTTTAACTTGAAAGTATTTATATTTAATAGTTTTCTTAAACTTTCTCCATTATCATCTTTTTCTTTTTTATCATCAACAAGAACATTTCTTTCAAAAATTCTATATTTCTTTATTATTTTATTTCCCCATTTATTTACTTCTTTTTCTTTCATATGATTAACATTATCACAATATTTAATTAAATTTGCATTATTAATTTCCATTAATTCAGTTCTTCCTGTTTTTTGATTAAATAAACAAGTTTTAATTCTTTTCTTTTCTTTCTTACTTAAAAGAAAATTTTTAATTTCATTAAAATCATGATATAAATGTTGTTTATTCTTTCTTTTTTTATTTTCTGGTTTTTTCAAATATTTTTCTAAATCATTTTCAATTAATTTTGAAGATGATACAGTTTCATTTATTTTCTTTTCTAATTCAATTAAATTTTTTTTTGAAATTTTTACATCACTTTTTGCTTTCATTGATCTTCTTGAAGTAATATAAGAAAGATTTTTACTTTTATATTTAGAATTTCTTTGAAGAAAACAATTTTTAATATTTTTTATTCTATTGTTTTTGAAATTTTCAGCGGTCAAAAAACAATTATTTTTAGGAGTTGAATTATTTATAGTTGAAGAAATTGTACTTGGACTTAAACAATTACCAGTTGAATAACTTTTTAAAGAAGTATTATTAAGATTTAAAATATATTTAGAAAATTTTTTATTCTTTAAATTAAAATTTCTAATTAAACTTCTGGTTGAAAATTTATATTTCAAATTTATTGGACTTTTATTTTCTTTTCTTATATTTGGATATGAAGAATTTCTTGTTATATTTTCATTTTTCATTTTTAAATATTCTTCAAAGTTTAAATCTTCATATCCTACTCTATTTAAAATATGAACGTTTGAATCCATAAATTTTTCTTTCAAATTTATTGATGCTATAATTGATGAATTTGGAGAATTGAAAAGATTAAATATATAATGACTTTTTTCTGATCTGTTTGTCATCAATTATATTAAATATTATTTCTTTATTTTTATCATTAATATATTAATATTTATATATTAAAAGAAAATCTTAAAGTATTAATTAATTAATTCAATTTAAATATTTAGAAATTGAAATATAAAGGATAAATTATACAAGAACTTCATCAAAAGAAGAAAATTAAAAGAATTTAATTATAGTTATTTTTTAATGTATAACATTTTTGTAAAGGAAAACATAATGAAAACATATGGATTATAAATAAAAATATAAAAATAAATATTATAAATTTTTATTTTTAACCAAATCAAAATCAACAACATAAACTTCAATTTCTTTAACAACAAAATTAGGTTCTCCATTAGTTAAAGCATAAGGTTTACAATTATTATTACCATAAGAAGAAGGAAAATCAGATTTATTTAGCATTTTATTACATTTATCAAAAAGTAATATATCTCCTCTTCCAAAAGAAGATAAATATTGTGTTTTACATAAAATAGCATTATTAATACAATTATTATTAATAGGATATTTTTCCCTTCTATCTAAAGAAAAAATAAAAGCAGTATTATCTTTTTTAAATTCAAAAGTTCCTTTCCAAGTTTGATTAGTAAAACCTCCAAAACGATTTCCTTTTATTGTTTCTATTAAAGTTAATGTTGGAACTGCATTATCACATTTTATGTGAAAATAATTAGAATCAAAAAAATCCAATGAACCTACATATATTTGTTCAAGTTTTATTGCTCTTTCTCTACTCAACCATAATGATATTAATTCTATTTCTTCTTTATAACGAATTATTGAACTATGAATTCCTAATAATTTATATATTTCCTCTTCTTCATTCCTTTTATTATAAGTATTTCCATAGTTCATTATTTGATTATTCATATAACTATTATTCATATTATTCATTTTTCTTTCTTCTTTTTCTTTTTCAATTTTCTGAAGAATTTCATTTATTGATATATTTAATTGATTTATTTTGTTTTCTAATTCATCATATTTTTTCTCTGTTTTATTTATATTATTTGTATGATCCTTTACATCTAATTCTAATTTAGAAACTAATTCTTCATTATTTTCAATATCTGCATCCATATATTCTGTCATGAAATCTAAATTAAAAGAAAAAGTATTATTTCCTTCCGTGTAAAATATAATATTTAATTCTTTTTCTTTTTTAATACTTATTAAAATTTTTCCGGTTGAAATTAAATTCCCTAATTCTTGAAATATTGAATTAATACTTTCAAATTTTTTATATTTAATATATTGATTAATAGTATCTAAAAGAAAAGTAATCTTATAACAATCATAAAATAAATTAGATTTTTTTAATAAAATGGTAAAACAAAAAGAATTAAATTGATTTCTACTTTCTCTTAAATATAAATAATAAATTTTCTGATTGTTGTTGTCGAAATATTTATAAAAATTTTTGGATTTATTTTCATTCATGTTTAAATAATATATTAAATTTAAAAAAATAAATATGAAAACAACGAATATTTTAAGTAAAAAAAATAAAGGAGAAAAAGAATTTTTAAAAAACCAGAATACATCAGATTTAGATCTTAATTTAAAAGTATCAGATATATCATTTAAGAAAGGAAGTTATAATAAATTTAAAAACTCATTATTTAATAGATTTTCGGAAGAACCAATAACAAATGATAAAGAAAGACCAAAAATATTTGGAAATAATATTTATATAAAAAATCCTTTTAAATGTGGAAATATTTATTGTTTATTTTATAAAAAAAATGAACCTTTAATTACTTTAGGACCACAATTTTATTTTTCTTTATTATTAATATTTATAGTTAATTTAACAAATATTTTTGCATTACTTTTTCTTTATAATAAATTACATTATTTATTTCATTTCCCAGGATTAATTTTATATTTATTTCAATCATATTCTCATTTATATACAATGTTAATTAATCCTGGAATACCAAAAAAAAAATGGTATTTTCATAATAATTTAATTAAAAAAATAACAAAAGATCCAATTTTTAATTCTCAATTTAATTTTGAAAAATATCAAATTTGTAAAAAATGCAGTTTACTAATTGATAAAAATTTAAATGTTGTTCATTGTGAAATTTGTAATATATGTTGTGAAGAATATGATCATCATTGTCCTTGGATTGGGAAATGTATTGGTAAAAATAATAATAAAACTTTTGGATGGTTTTTATTAGCTTCTGTTCTTTTTTTTATTTACATCATTATATTGTGTATTATTGTCTTAATAATATCTTATCTATAATAATGTTTTTTATATATATAAAATAATAAAATGTTAAATTTAAAAAATAAAAAAAAGTAAAAATGTTTAATTATATATTATAAAAAATTTTATGACTGACTTTAACAAAAAATTTAAGGATTTAAATCACAAAATTACTAAAATTACAGAAGAAACAAAAATTCATAATAAAATAGTTAATCAATATATTAATAAATTAGATGATATTGAATATAAAACTCAAAAGAAAATTTCTTCATTAGATAATTTTTTATCAAATATAAAAGAAGATTATACTAAATTATCAAATTTATTTGAAAAATCAAATACTTATAAAAATAATAGTACTAATAATATTATTAATCAATTAAACAATCATATTGAAACAGATTTAAAAATAAGTAAAAATGATAAATTAAATTATATTAATTCAATTTTTGGAAAATTAGAAGATACGTTAAATTATATAAAAGAAAGAAAAATAAAAGAAAGAAAAAATTTAGAAAAAGAAATTGAGGATATAAAAAATTTCTCTGAAAATATAATTGATAAAAGCACAAAAAAAATTGAAAAAAGAAGAGAAAGTTATAAACATATTATTGAAGAAGTTAAAAATGATTGTCAAAATGAATTTAATAATATTAATAAAAAAATAAAAGATGAAGAAGATAAAAGAAATAATAATTTAGAAGATTTAAAAAATCATTCAAAAGAAGTAGAAGAAAGAATTAATGAAGAATTTGAAAATCAAAAAATGAAAAAAGAAAAATTTGAAGAAAATATATTTTCAATAATTGAAGAAACATGTAATAAACTAATAGAATCTTAAAACAATAAATTTAATTTAATAATTTTTTTGGTTAAAATAAACATAATAATTATAATTTAATTTAAAAAAAATAAACTAAAAAATTTAAAAAAATAAAAAATGTCAAAGACAATAAAATTAAATGATATAGATAATGATATATTTAATGTAATATCAAATATAAAATTTTATCCAAGAACAGAAATAACAAACACTCATAGAGGAACAGTAGATGATCATATAGAAATGGTAATATGTTATAAAGTAGATGAATGTAAATATTATTTAACTTTTTTTGGTTATATAATAACTTTTGGAATTCTATTTTTAATGACTTATCTTTATAATAATTTAACATTAAAATTATATTGTAAAACTTGTCTTCCTGATGAATGTCAATATGTTCAAATTGTTGATTTTAATAAAAAAAAATATGTTTGTAAAGTTAAAAAACAAAATTTAGAAGAAATGAATTTTATTATTCAAAAAAATCAAATTAATCCTAAAGAAAAATGCTATTTGAAAATTGATTTAAATAGTAAATATATAAAAAATAATGTTGATATAATGGATGGAAATAAAATTGGAATTACTTTTATTTTTAAAAATGTTAAATATTTTTATAATTATAGAAAAGCTTGTTTTGTTCCCTCTTTTTTTAGTTTAAGTGATTATACAAATAAAGAAGTTATAGATTTATTTTATAAAAAAGAAAAAATAAATGAAGAAGACTTAGAAAATTATAATTCTCCAAATTTATCAGAATACAATTTCTTACTTAATAAATATGGTTTAAATGAATTATTAGGAGAATCAAAATCACTTTTATCAATAATATTACATAACTTTTTTAAATTTTTAAATTTATATACAATATTCTGTATTTTTATTTGGGTATCAACAAATTATGCATCTTTTGCATTTATAATATTAATCATTCAAATAATAATTACAATATATAACATATATTCAACATATAAAATGACATCACAAATATATAATATAAAAAGAGAAGAAGGAGAAGAATTATCATTTTTTGACATAAAGAAAAAAAGTATATTAAAACAATCAAAAAATAAAAACACCAGGATATCAATATCAAAATCTCAAATAAGAGATTCAATAAGTAATTTAACATATAAAAAAAATTATTCATCATATATAAGAAATTTAAATAAGGAAATAGAAAATAATATAAAAAATATATATGATCCAAGTACAATAGTTCCAGGAGAAATAATAAAAATTCATTCTAATCATAGAATGTATTTTGATGGATTAATTTTAAATGGTTTTTGCACTGTAGATGAAAGTGAATTAACTGGTGAAACAAGTGAAGTTTATAAAACTCAATTACCTTATTCAAATGATATTTTTAAATATCAAAATAATAATCATTTCCTTTTTCAAGGTACTACTATTATTCAATGTGCAAATGAAAATAATAATGATTTAATCACTGTTTTAGTTTTAAATACTGGAATGAATACTCAAAGAGCTAATTTATTATTAAATTTAGCTTTTGCAAAAATTGGAAATTATTCTTTTTATAAAGATATTTGGATTTTTTCTTTAATTATGTTTTCATTTTGGTTAATTAGTTCAATTTATATAAAATTTTATCTTAAATTTTCTTCAATATATATTATTGAATTATTAACAATTATAATTCCTCCTATTATTAATATTACTCTAACTTTAAGTACAAATAGATATAAAAAAACTTTATTAAATCAAAAAATTCATTGTATTAATAAAGAAAAAATAACTGCTGCAGGGAAAGCTAATATTATATGCTTAGATAAAACTGGAACTTTAACTGAAGATGAATTCGAATTATTTGGTTATCAATTTACAATGCCTAATTTTGATAATGAGAAAAATATTAATTTAAATAAGAAAAATAATGATAATTCTTTTGATGATGACAGTGATATTATTTTAAGTAAAGTTGAAGTTTCTTCTAAAATTTTAAATAAAATTCATCAAAGTTTTTGGAGAAATTATTTAATGAATAATAATGAAAATTACCAAGAAAATCCTAGATATAATATTATTTATTTTACAGAATGTTTAGGTTGTTGTCATGGAATAGATAAATTTGAAGATCAATATTTAGGAGATTCAATTGATAAAAAAATGTTTTGTAGTGTGAAATGGATGATTCAAAATGAAGAAAATAAAGAAACAAAGGAAAATAAAAGATATATAATGCCTTCCAATTTATATAAAATAACAGAAAAATCTTTTTTTGAAGAAATAAAAGAAAATATAATAAAAAAGGAGAAAAAAATAAATGATAATAAAAATAATAATACAATAAATTCATCTCAATATAAAATCCTAATAGAAAAAATGTATAATTTTAATTCAGAATCTCAATCAATGACAGTGATAACAAAAAATATATTAGATAAAAGTAGAAGAATATATATAAAAGGAGCACCAGAAAGAATTTTAGAAAAATGTACAAAAAAATCAAAACCAAATAATATTAATGAATTAATAATGAATTTAACTAGAAAAGGTTTAAGAGTAATTGCTTGTGCAACTAGATTATTAAAAAAAACAGAATATATTAATAATAATATAAATTATGAAATAAATCCAATTAATATTGAAAAAGGAATGACATTTTTAGGTTTAATTATATTTAAAAATCCATTAAAGAAAGATACTCAATCTGTAATTCAAAAATTATCTGCTTCTAAATTTTTATTAGTTATGTCAACAGGAGATAATGAATGTACTTCATATTATGTTGCCCAACAATCAAAAATGATTGATAATACAATTAAAAAAAGATATGTTTTTGATTTAGAAAAAAATAATCACTTATATATGGAAATTCAACAAGTAGAAAATTCATTGTTATCAACAGAAACATTTTACAACACAACTTTTAATGTTGAAAATTCAAATAATTTAGAAAAAATATCAGAAATAATAACAAAGCAAAAAGCAATAGTAAGTATGAGTGGAGCAGCTTTAAATTACATAATAAAAAAATTAAAAGAATCAAAAGAAAAATATATAGATAATGAAAGAAAATGTTTGAAAAAAGATTTAGAAATTTTAATAAGAAAATTTGGTAGAATTTTTTATAGAATGACACCAAGAAATAAAGCAGAATTAATAGAATTTTATAAAAAAGATAATAAATCAATAATAATAATGTGTGGTGATGGTTCAAATGATATTCCTGCAATATTAGAAAGTGATATTGGAATTGCAATAAATCAAAAAAGTGATATGCAAGTTTTAAGTCATTTTTATATGAATAATTCTTCTATTCAATGTGTTGAAATTATTGTTAAAACAGGAAGAGCTTGTTTTGAAAGTAATGAAATGATTTTCAAATCTATGATTTTATATGGTATTATTCAAACTTTTAGTTTAATAATTTTAAAAAGAATTAAAATCTATAAATTTACACCTAAACAAAAATTATATAGTGATATTTTATGTGTTTTTATTCCTATTATTTTTGCAAGTCAAACTGCTCCTTCTTTAATTCTTGCTAAAGAAGCTATTGGAACTTCACTTTTAAATAAAAAATTCATTTTCAGTGTTTCTGCGCAAATTTTTATTCAAATCACTACTTTAATATTATTTAGTTGGTATTTAAATAATAATGTAGATTATAAAAATGATTTTATTGAAAGTAAAAATTATATAAAAGAAAATAAAGAAAGTATTTTTGGTTCTTATATATTTTTATTAAGTTCTTTCCAATATATTTTATCTATTTTTGTATTTAATTGTAATTCTCTTCATAGGAAACATTATACCACTAATTCTTTATATATTACTTTTGTTTTAATTTCTATGGTTTTTACTCTTTTAATTATTACTGTCAATGGATTTAAAAATTTAACTTTTGTTAGAAGTTTTGTTAAATTAGAACCTGAATATTGTAATTTTGAATATTCTTTAGAAAAAAACCGATTTTTTTTGCTTTTTTTTGGAACTGTTAATATGTGTTTGTCTTATTTTGCTGAACAAATTATTTCTAGAAAAATTTCATAATTTTTAAAATTTTTTAAGTTATTTTCTTTTATTATTTATTTCTTTAATAATTATGAAATTCATTATTTTATCTTCTTTTAATTTTATATTTATATAAGTATTTAATTAACAATTATTGAAAAATAACAAATAATTTTTTTTGAACAACATTTAAATTAAATTTTTAAATTAATGGATTTTAGAAATAAAACTCCTCAATTTAGAGAAAAAGTAAGAGATATATATAGTGAATTAAATAGTTTTTATAATAATAAAAAAGAGAGAATAAGATTAACAAAAAGAATGAATTTTAAAATAACAAAAGAGAAAATGGAAAAATTAAAATTTTTTGAAAAAAAATTAGAAAGTCCAATAAAAGCACTAAAACAGGAATCAAATATAAATAATTTAATAGAAGATACAAAAAGAAATTATTTAGGTTATAGAACTTTTTTAGTAAATAATTCATCAATAAATTTAATTCCAGAACCTATAACATATAAATTTAAAAATTCAAATAAAAGAAATAAAAATTATTATTCTATTAATAATTTATTATATAATAAAAAACAAAATGAACATTTATCTAGAAATTTTTCTAAAGTTGATACACTTAAAAAAGAAATTATGTCTGAATTAGAAAATGAAGATGATAATATTAGAAAAAAATATTATTTAACAAATTCAAATTTTTTTCCAACAAGCAAATCTTTAAAAAATTTGGATTTTAGACATAGTATATATTAAAAAAATAATATTTTTCAATAAATCAATCAATTTTATATTTTGAAATATTTTAGTGTTTGTTTATTTTTAATAAATAATTAATTTGTTTTCATAATGAAATATATTTAATATATATTATATATATTTAAAAGTAAATAATAATATATATTTAAATTAATGAATAACTTCAATACAATTTTATCAAACAATAAAAAAAAAAACTATTTAACCTTTTCAGATTTTCCTATTTTTAAAGAATATTATCGTTCATGTGGTAATCTTACAAATAAATTAAAAATTGATAATATTTATCAACAAGAAAAACAGATATATGAAGGAAGAATAAGTTTAGAAAATTTAGGAGAAGAAATTTTAAATACAAATAATGATAAATTAATAACTACTCTTCAATTAGAATCAAATTTATTAATAAAAGAAAAAAAAAAATTAAAAGAAAATTTAAGAAAAAAAAATTCTTTAACTAATTTAAATATTTTGTTAAAAAAAAAGAAAATATCATCAAAATCAGTAAATCTTTCTTCAAAAAAAACTAAACAATTAAACAATAAGAATTTAACAAAAAAAATAAAAAATAATATTAAAGTTAAAAATATAAATAAATTTATTAACAAACCAAATTTTGATAAATCACAAACTTTAAATTCAAATAATAGTAAAAAAAGAGGTGCTCGATCAATTTCAATAAATAATACAAATAAATATAAAATAAATTTAAGAAATACAAATTATAGATTTCCTAAAAATTTAACAAATATTGATAAAGTATATATTGAATATCAAAATATTTTTGGACAAAATTTTGAAAGAATTGAACATACTTATTTAAATATGACTGAATTAGATAAAAAAAATTGTATTTATTCTTTATTAAATTATATTTCAGATTTGAAAAAATCTCATAAAGAAATTAAAGAAAAATATGAATTTTTAAAAAAAGAAAATGTAAAAAATGAAAAAAAAATGAAAGAAGTAAATAACCAAATTAATAAGTTATCAAGAAATAATAAAAAAAGTATGAATCTTTCAACTGAAGAATCTCATAATAATAATAAATATTTATACTCTGAAAATAATACTCAATCAAATTGTGTAAAAAAAAGAAGAAAAGCTTCTTCACTACAAGGAAGTAAAATTTTATCATCTAAAAAAAATAATTTTAAAAAATAAAATTAATATAAAAAATTTTTTCTAATTTTAAAAAAAACTTGGATAAAATGAAAAAAATGAAAAAAAAACTGTATCATCATGAAATATCAAAAGAAATAATCAATTCAAAAAAAAAAAAATAAATTCAAATATTAAAAAAAGAAAATAGATAAAGAAAGAATAATAAGAAGAAAATTAAAGGGTGATATTATATTTTAAACCAACAATGTACATAAGATAAGATTCATTGAAAAATTCATAAAAAATAATTTATCTCAAAGAGGGAAAAGAAGAAGAAAATAAAATAATTATTTTTAATTCTTTATATTCATTTTAGAAAATTAAAAGTTATAAGTCAGGAAATAGGAATTTAATTATGAAAAATATCTTAGTAAAAAAAGGAATATTAGTATCAATAATAATATTATTTTAGTTATAAATATTAATAATTATGAAGAAGAAAAAGAAAAAAAATATGATAAATTTTTACAAAAAATTTATAATTTATGGAATTTTTTTTCAAAAATGAAGAAAATTATTCTTTCTAATTATTACAGAATTCAAAAAAAATTTTCTTCTTAATATTTCTATCTACTAATAATACTATTATTATAAGAAATTATTAAAGATATTATTATTTTTGATTGTGAGAAATAATTTTGAATTAAATTTTAGTCCTTTTCTTATATTTTTATTTAAAATATTTTTTAATTTATGAATATAAAAATGAAATTATAATAAATGTAAGTCATTATTTAAATAAGATTTTTTTGTCAATATTATAATAATAATAATATAAGGTATTTAAATAATAAATAAATAAAATAAAAAAAATTTAAAAAATTAAAATGTAAAATAAAGATTGAAATAAATATATTAAATATAAATTTAATCTATATAATTTTTCCAATGATAATAATCAAAATTTTGTCTATAAGGACTAAATTTAGTTTCTAATAAAATGCAAGCATTAGATTCTCCAAAATTTTGTAAAAGAACAGAAGAAGCTCTACTAACTAAAGTTTTAGTAGAATTTAATAATTCAAATAATTTTTTTAAACATTTTTCTTTACAAATTTCTTTTTCATTTATATTTTCTTGACAAATTGAATATGTAAATATTCTAATTCTACATTTTTCATCTTTAAAATCAAAAAATTTTTCTTTATACATTTTTTTAAGTCTATATTGACTAAAATCAGTCATTATTTGAAACAAATTTATTTTTTCTATTTCTTGAGTTTCAAAAAGAACTTCTTTTGAATATTCATCTGCCCATAAAAAATTTCCTTTAAAATCTACAAAAGCATATCCTACTTTTTCATAAAAAGTTTCTAAATATTTGTTTAAATCAATACTTGAAAAAAGATAAAAATTATCAAAAAATTTTTGATAATTTTCATATTGATTTATCATTTCTTCTTTCAAACTACTTTGATTTATATTGTCAAAAATTTCTTTGAATCTTAATATTATTTCTAATATTTTTGAAGTATTTTGTTGAAATATTTTTGAAAATTGTTCTATTATAAAATATTAAAAAAATTAAAATTATACCTTGATTAGATAAATTATTTTTTAGAAATTGATATATCATTAAAAGAATATCTTTTAATTTATTTTTAATAAAAATACATTTTTCTTTATCAATTTCAGATTGAATTAAATTGATTAATGAAATATCTTTAAAATTTAAAGAAAAATTAAGCCAAAAATTTAAACTTTTATAAATTAGATTTTCATTTGGATTTCCATTTTTAAAAGTTAAAATTTCATTTAAATTATCTTTTGCAATTGTAAAATAATATTCTAAAAAAACAAGTAAGTCATTTTCTGTTATTCTTAAAGAAGAATCTTCTTCATTAATTTGCATTGTTGAATCCGAAGAGTCCATTAATTCAGTATATTAGTTAAAATTAATTTTCACTTATATTTTGATTTATTATAATTTAATTTTTAATTATTTCTTTTTAATGGTGAAAAAAAAAAAAATAATTCAAAAAATTAAAATTATGATATTAACACAATATTTTTTTAAATAAGTATTTTAAAAAAAAAATAATTAAAATATATATTATCTAGTTTATATTTATAATTTCTCTTTCGAAATCATTATAATTTATAAATCCATCATTATCTAAATCAATATCATTGAAAAATAAATCAATTTCAAATTTAGTTAAAAAAATTAAATTATCTTTTAAAAAATTTTCTAAATCTTTTTTACTTAATTTTTCTCCATTTGAAGAATATTGAGAAATATTATTCCAAGCATTATTTAAATTAAAATTTCTTAATTTAATTTTTTTTTTTAATTCATAAAAATAACTTTCAACTTGAATAAAAGCTTTAATTAAATTTTTTAAAAGTAAATTACTTTCTTTTGAAATTTCTGTAAAATTATTCATATTTTCTTGTCTATTTTTTATTATAATAAGATATTCTTCTTTTAAAGGAAGAATCATTTGACAAAATTCTTCATAATTTAAAATATTATCATTATCTAAATCATATTTTTTATATAAAAGATATATTTGATCGTTTGTTGGAAATAAATTTAATTGATTACAAACTTCAATAAAATTTTCCTTTGTTATTTCCTCATTTTTTGATATATCAAATATATAAAATAGATTTGGTAATGTTATATCTTCTTTTAAACATAATGCTTCTTTTAGACATTCTAATAAATTTTTTTTTGATATTTTATCTGTTATAAAATCTAATATTTCTATTATATTTACATTCTTTTCTTCTTCCTCTTTTATTTTCTTTAATTCAGGATAAATAATTGTTTCTTGATTTGATATAATATTTTCATTATTTGAATTTCTCAAAATTTCTTTTCTTATTTTGTTTTTAATTGAATTTTTATTATTTAATGATGTTGAATAATTACTATTTGAATAATCATATCTTATAATTTTTTTTGTTTTTTCAATATTATTTCTATTATAATTGTTTTTTTTATAATTATCAAACATGATATCATTTAAAGATAAATCAAAAGCTTTATTATTATTTATATTATTATTTTCATAAATATCATTAAGAGAATAATTATTATTTATTAAATTATCTGAATTTTTTCTTTCTTCAATTATACTTGAAATATTATTATTTTTTGAAAAAATAGAATCTTGAATTAAAGGATTATTAATATTATTATCTTGAATAATATTATTAGAATTTATATTTTCATAATCATATGTTTTTTGAGTGATTGATAAATCTCTTAAAGGAGGAAATGAATTTTCTATTGCATCATTATTAACATTAATTTTATTTTGTCCTAAATTAGATTGTTTTAAATTTAATGGTTTATTAATATTATTATTCTTATTTTTAAAAGAATTTTTCCCAGTTAATGATTCTAATAAAAGTGTTTTAAAAGAAGAATTATTATTTGGAATTTTATCACACATATTTTTTTCAAATATTGAAGGACTTGTTTTATTAGATGATAATTTTTGAATTGAACTTATTTTTTCGTTTCTTGAATTATTATTTGAAGTTTTATAAATAATATAATCTTCAATTTTATTTTTCAAAGAATAATTATTTTGAGGAGTAAAATTTTGGATTAAATAATTATTATTATTTAAATCAAAATTATAACAATAATTAATTTTATAAGGGAAAAAAACTTCTTGAAATTCTTTATAACTTACTTTATTATCATTATCTAAATCAATTCTATAAATAATATTTTCAATTTTAGAATCTTTAATATATTTATCATTAATAAATCTTTTAATATCATAAGCAAATAAATAATAATTTCCTCTAGTAATATTCATAAAAACTTCATAAACATTAAAATCTTTTTTATTTTTAATATTAAAAGTTATATCACCTATTTTATCAATTAAATTTAATTCTTCAATTAGAATATTAATAAAAATTTCATGAGGATGATAATTATTATATGATTGAGGATTTTCTTCTAAAAATTTTGGTTTTATAAAATATAAGAAATTATCATAGTCAATTGTAAATTTATTTTTTTTATCATATGTTCTTATTAATCTTCTTAAAGTAAATGAATTAAAATTTATATTATGAAAAGAAAGAAATTCTGAAAAATCTGTTAAACTTAAAAAATTTTTTCTGTGAATGTCTAAAGAATTAAAGAAATCTATTGGAGAAAAATTTTCTGTTAAAAATAATTGCTTTCTTAAAATATCAATTTGTTCATCGTAATAAATTATAGTTTTGAATAAATGAATAAATTGATTTTTGATAACAGAAAGAAAAGAATTCATTTCTTTTATAATTATAAATTAATAAAATATAAAAATATAAAATAAATTAAAATTCTTTGTAGAAATATATGCATTATGTTTCTATTAAATAAGATTTAATTTTTTTTTCAATTTAATTATAGAATTTATAAAGTTCATAAATAATAAAAAATATATGACATTAAATTTTTTAATTTTTATATTTATTATTTTCTTCTCCCTTTTATTCATTTATCCATTTATATGATAATTATAAATTATATTTTTAAATATTTATTTATGTTTTTCCTTTAATGAAATAGAAGAATATTTTCTGAAAAAAGAAAGATTGTTTGTCAAAATGTAGTTAAATAAATAACTATTATTTTTTAATTTTTTATATTCTTAATTATTATTAAACTTCCCCATAATTATTAATTAATTTTTATTTATTTCTGTTTCCTTAATTTAACTTTTTTTATTAAGAATATGAGAAAAT
>JAJJLU010003913.1:0-24693 GCA_023807065.1 Isotricha intestinalis
AAAAATAAATTAAAATAAATTCATATTTAAAATTTAATTAAACACTTTAAATATAATAATTCCTCAAAAATAAAAAAGAAGAAGAAACAATCAAATTTTCCTCATCAATTTAATTTTAATTTTCATTATTATATGTTTTAATTTTCAAAATCTTTCTTTTTTTATTAATATTTATAAATAATATAATTTGATTTTAAATATATAGCATTAAAAATTATCATTTTTCTTCTATAAATTGATATATTTTATTGATTAGAAAATGATATTTATTTATTTTATTTATTGAAATAATTTATAGAAAGATTAAATTTATTTGTTTATTTAATATATTTTTTGTTTATATTGATTTATATTATTTTATTAATTATAAAATATGAAATGAATGATTATAATCATTGAATTAATTTCTTTTTCAATTAATAATATTTAAAATTCTAAAATGAAATTTAAATCCTAATTATTTTTTCAAAGATATTATTTTTGAAATACATATTTATTTTTTTGAGGGAAAGAAATAAAATTTAATAAAATATTTATGGCTAAATATTTATGATATTAATAAAGATAATAAATCAATTATAAAGAATATACTTTATTTAAACCCTTTCATTTAGATAAATGGAAATCATTTAAATTTAAAAGAATTAAATCATGAAAAAAATAAATTTAAAATAACCTATTTAACTATAAATAATTTTTTAATCATACATTACAATGAAAGGAAATTTATTTTATGATTTTTTTTTCAATAAATCTGCTGTTTATTTTATTATAATCATATTTACTCATTTTAATTAACTATTTAATTAACTCTTCAATTAAATTATTATAGATTTAATGATATTAAAAATGTATAACATTTAAAAAAATTAATTTTTATTATGATTCTGAATGATATTATAAGATTGAAATATTTTTTTAACTAATAATTAATTAATTATTTAAAAAATAATTTATCTATTAGATAATAATAATAAATTGAATATTAAGTAAACAATTAATTAAAATTGAAATCAGAAATTAATCAAAAGGAGTAGGAATATTTTCATTTTTTTCATTAAAATCATTCATATTATAATGGCTAAAAAGTTAATATTAAATTTACTTTAAAAATTGAAAATTAATTTTTGGGATTTGTTGATTTGAAATATTTTTTTTAGGTTGAGGATTAGAAAATAAAGTGTCTAAATTAACTAAACCTGTTTTCATTATTTCATTCTATAATTATTAATAAATAAAAATTACCTTAAATGAATTTCTTCTTTTATCATTTTCAGAATTTATAAATTGATTTTCATTGAAATTAGTTTGTTCATAATTATAATTATGATTTATGTATGAATTTTGATATTGATTATTATATTGATTATTATATTGATTATATTGGAAAAATTGGTTATTATTATTTTGATTAATTTCTTGATTATTTATATTAGGATTAGTATGATAATTATATTGATTTTTATCATTATTATTTTGATTTATTATATTTATATTATTTTGATAATTCATATTATTATTTAATGTATTTATATTTTGATTTCCTATATTACTATTAAAATTACTTCTTGCATTTATAATATTTTGATTATTTAAATAATTTTGGATATTTGGATTCATATTATTTTGATTATTATTGAAATTGTTTTTATTATTATTATAATTGAGTTGTTGACCATTAAAATTCATTTGTAAATTATTATTTTGATTATTATCAGGAAAATTAAATTTAATTTGATTCTGTTGGAAATTATTATTGTTCATAATATTATTAGGAAAATTAAAATTCATTTGATTTTGTTGGAAATTGTTATTATTCATATTATTTTCAGGAAAATTAAATTTGATTTGATTTTGTTGAAAATTATTATTATTCATATCTGGATAATTCAAGTTCATTTGATTTTGTTGGAAATTGTTATTATTCATATTATTTTCAGGAAAATTAAAGTTCATTTGATTTTTATTAATATTTTGATTATTTTCAGGAAAATTAAATATTTGATTTTGAAGGGAATTATTGTTTAGGATTCTAAAATTATTTTCGCTGAAATTAAAATTATTATTCTCATCATTATGTATTATATTTTTGTTCGAATTCAACTTGTTTTTATTATTTTCATTCAATTCATTATTAGACAATTTAGAATCATCATCATCTATAAATTGATCATTAAAAGTATTTCCATTATTAAAAGCAAGAGCTCTTTTATCATATTCATCAACTTTTTTATTTTCCTCTTTTAATTTTTTGTCTTTTTCTTCTTTTAATTTTTTTTCTTTTTCCTCTTTTAATTTTTTTTCTTTCAAACTTTTTAATTTTCCTGAATTTTGATCTTTTAATAGAGACATAAATGTTTTATTATTGATAGTAAAGGTAAAAATATTTTCTTTTGATTCAAAAATTTCACATTTTATTTTATCAATTTGAAATGAATACTTAAAAGGATTAATGTTTTCTTTATCTCTTAAAAATAAGATTTTTGAATCCAAACATACTTTTTTTTTTCCACTAAATTTTGAATTATAGAATTCAACCTTGTGATTCTTAGAATTTAAGTTAAATGACCATATATGTAATATTTTTGAACTATATAAGATTAATATATATTTTACTAACTAAATATTTTGCCCACTTCTTTTTGTTCATAAGATAATTTTTCTATATCTAAAAAATCCGTTGACATTTGATTTTTATAATTTTTTAGTAAATAATAATAGTTAAGATTGACAAAATTTATAATTTTATGAAAATAATCAAAACTAATATTAATTTATTGATAAATCAAATTTATAAAAATAAAAAAATAAAAAATTTAAAATATTATCTATTTACAATTCTTTGTAAGAGTATCATAAATTTTTTTTATTGAAAATATATCATTATTTTTCATTAATTTTCATTTAAACTTATTGTTGTTTGTATTTTCCTAACTTTTATATTTTATATCTTTGTAATCTTATTTTTGAATATTTTATTAAAAATTTCCCTATTTTATTCCTACAATTGAAAACACTTTATTTATTTTCTTGAATTATTTCTTTTATTTAATGAAATAATTTCCAAATAAAGATAAAGTGATAAATAAGAAAATTTAAATTAAAATAACCCCTTCACTATTTTTCCAAGTTAAATTTCTTATTATTGATTGACTAGGATTTAAATAATTTTTCAAATATATATACTTAATATATAGCTATAGATTGTCTTATATAATTATTATTATCCAATAGTTATTCAAAAATAATATTTCTGAAATAAAATTATATTAATTTCAAAAAGAAAAATAGTAAATTATAAAGATAATAATATTTATTCATATATTTTAGCATTTGAAAATGAATAATTTAAATTATTCAAACAAATTATAAAACAATTACCATCCAATTAATTCAATTCCATTTTCATCTTTATATTTATTTTGTGCATATTTAACAATATCAAACAATTGCCAAGTAACCATTCCAACAAAGCAAACAGCAGCAGAAATACAAATAATTAAATTAGCAGTTTTATTTTCTTCTTTTGCTTTACTAACAATTCTTAAAGCAATGAATAAACAATATAAAAAAACAAAAACACATAATTTAGAAATTGCATATTTATAATTATGAATATAGAAATGACCTGCTCCATAAGTTAAAAAAAATTCTAATAAAAATGCTTTTAATTGTCTTTTTCTTTCATAATTACATTCTATTTCATTGTCTTCTGGATATGTTATATATTTTTTATCACATACACAAACATAGTTTGACTCTTGTTTTACACATTTTCCATTTTTTGATGCACATTTTTTTGACCCACATTCAATGGATTCTATTTCCTTTTTTGATAATGTGATATTTATTAAAAAAAGAAAAATTAAAATTTTTTGAGTTTTAAACATTTATTTTTTTTTATAATTATAGTTTTTTTTTTTTATGAAAATAATGGAATTAATAATTTTGTGATAAAAAAAAAATTATAAATTATGTCAATTTTGTTATGATAATTGTCATAAAAAATGTAGAATTGAATGTGAAATTGAAAAATGTATTATTTCAAAAGAAAATTCTGAAATTGAGTCTCAAAAAAAATTTTATTATGATTGTGGAATTTTATTAAAACATTGTCCAAATTCAATAAAAAAATCAGAAATAATGCCATGTCCATTGTTACCAATTGATAAAAATTTTTTTCCAGAATAATTTTTTTTTGTCATGAAGATAATTGTTATTTATGTTCAATATGTTATTTTAATTGTCATAAAAATTGTAAAAATAAAAGTATCATAATGAATTTCATTCAATTTTCAATGAAATAGTTTTTTTAAATTCCAAATTTATGATTATCAATCTCAATTAAAAAATAATTATTGGCCAATTCAAATGATTAATTTAATGTTTGAAGGATAAATTTTTGATTAATTAGGAAATTTATTAAATGGAGTTTTAATTAATTATAATTCTAAGATTCCTTTTAATTCAGATCATCCTTTTTCTATATTTATTAGAACAATTTTCAAATTTTTTTTAATAGGAAATTTAAAACTTTTTTTTATCATGAATTATATTTTTTTCTCCTAGGATTACAAACATGAAATAAGAGAACAAAGTTACAACTTTAAACATTATTAACTTCTGGATGAATAGAATGTATATTAAAAAATAATTATCTTTTTAAATCATGGTAGATGTGGAAAGTAATTTCATTAATGTTGAAAATATTTTCTTCATGAAAGAATTAAATCTATATTTCTAAAAATATTATTAATTTGAAAAAATATTCAAAAAAATAACTATTAAGTTCATATTACTTCATTAATGAATGATATAATTATAATTTATTAATTATTATTAATTCTACATTGTTTTATCAGTAATTTTATTTGATAAAGAGAATTAAGTGAAAAACAATAAATTCTTGGAATAAAACTTTCTAAATTTATGAAATTTCAGAAATATTTAATGTTACTCTTTTTATTATTAATCAAAATATGAATGACTTCATCTTTGAGTTCATTTTTAATTCTACTATTTATATTTGAGGAAAGGAAAAAAAGATTGTAATATTTGTAAAGTTTATAAAAATCCTTTAGTTCCTTAAATTAAATTTAATTTTTAGGTTTGTAAAGAAGGAATTATGATTTATTTTTTAAAAAGATATTTTATTTTATTAATTTTAAGTCTGTAATTAAAATTTATATATTTTTTTTGAATATTATATTTTTAAAATTTATTTTGTTTTTTTTAAGAATTATTTTCTGAAGGTTTTTCATCTATTATTAAATTGTTTATGTCTGTTATTGTCATTTCTATTGGATTTTTATCTTGAAATTGTATATTTTTTGGTTTTTCTTTTTCATTTTCAAGTTTATCTATATCTTTTTCACCTTCTTCTTTATTTTGTTTTAAATTACTTTTTTTTTGTTCTGTTATAAATAATAATTCGTTATTATTATTATTATTTATTTTAGAAGGAGAATTATCTTCACTTGAAATATTATTTAATTTCTTTCTTTTTTCAGTTTTTTTTATTAATTCATCTTTTCTAATTTGATTTCCTTTATTTTGTAATAATTCTTGTTTTTTCATAATTTCTTCAGTTAATCTTTTTATTTCTTTTTCATTATAAAGAACAATATTTTTATATTCATTTTCTTCTTTTTCATATAATTGTTCTTCTTCTTCAATTTCATTTTTTAATTTTAAAATTTCTTCTTCATAATTTATTTGTTTTTCTTTTTCTTTTCCTAAAGGACCATCTCCTTTTATTAAATTTATTCTTTCTTTAATTTTATTAATTGTTGAATTTAAATTTGAATAAGTTAATCTTTGTTCTTTTAATTTTTCTTCATATTCTCTACTTTTCTTTTCAAGTTCTTTTAACTCTGATTTCATTGATTGTATTTTTTCTAAAGTTTTATCTTCATTTTTTATATCAAATTTCATTGATATATTATTTATTTCTTTTACTTGATTATTATAAATATTTACTAAAGATATTTTTTCTTTATTTAAATCATTTATTTTATCATTTTCTTCTTTTAATTTATTTTTTAAATCAGTTATTTTATTTACTCCTAAAATATTATCTATTTGAAAATTCTTTTTCTTTATTTCATCTGAATAATATTCTATTTTCTTATTTATTTCTTCTAATTCATTATCTTTTTCTTTTGAATAATATTTATTTGTATACTCTGCATTTATTAATCTTTTTGAATTTACATTTTGATTTCTAAATTCAAATATTTTTTGCTTTATAAATTCTATTTGGGCTTTTAATTCTTTATTTTTTGCTTGTAGTTGTTCTTTCTTTCTAAATTATAAAAAATTAATTTACAATTGAGCATTTTGATTAATCATTTAAAAAAAATATATAAAAAAAATATAAAAAATCTAAAAAAGAAAAAAAAAATAAATCAGATTTTAATTATATAAAAACAATAATAACATATAAAAAAAACTTAACATAATACAAAAAAAATATATATATACAAAGGAAAAAACATAAACATTTATTTTTTTTTCTCGATTCCCTCCATTGAAGAATTGAGTAAAATCTGATTATCCTCCATTAAAGAAATTTCCAAAATCTCCAAAATTACCATCAGAACTAGTGGTAAAGAAAGTTTGTTCATTTCCCAGAGTTTCATTTCCTCCAAAGAACATTTTAAAATTTTACTAGGATTCCCAGGAAAATGTATGCTCAAACCATCATCACCTCATATGCCACCTGTGTCACCCATTGAAATTTTTTGAGGATTTAAAGGATCTACTCCCATATCATTCATTTGTTTCTTTTTAGGATTAAACATAGTATGCATCACAAATATTTTCAAAATTCCTTTGAGCTACTTTTTTACTTTGTTCACTTTCTGAATTTCTATCTGGATGATTTTTCAATGCCTATTTACGATATGATTTCTTTATTTATTTAGGACTTGTACTTCGATCTACTCCTAATATTGAGTAATAGTCACTATTACGAGCTCTGGGCCATGTGTCTCATTCACTATTAGGTATACTCTTTTCCTTCCATTTCGTATGTTGGACTTGTTCTTTTAATCATATTTGATTTTTTTATTTAATATATCTATCTCTTTGTTACTTGAGTCTAAATTCTTTTCTTCTTGAATATCGTGGATTGTATCATCATAAATCTTCAAATCTTTATATATATTTCCTAGACTAAGAAATAATGTCACATATTTTGAATTAAATTTAACGCTTCATCTACATCTTTTAATGCATCTCTTAATTTATTTTATCTTTTATAATATAAAGCACTATTTGTTAATATTATATTTGAAAATTATTATTTTCAGAATCATAATCTAATAATTTAGTTTATTATGTGATTGCTTCTTCTATTTTACCATCTTTAAATGAAGAATTTACTTTTTTTTTGCTTTCAATTCCATTTATATAATTTAATAATTTTTTATATTTTTCTTCTTCCATTTCTTTTTGCATTAATGTATTTATTGTTGTTTTTACATCTAACAATCACCTTTGAACTATGCTTTTGCTAATAATTATAAAAATTAGTGGTCTCTATTTTTATCATCTGAAGATACTTTTGAATTAACATAATATTTCATCTTTAAATTTACAATTTCCAAGAAGAGATTCAATATCAATTTGTTTAAGAGTTGCAAAAAAAGGAGCATCAGTTAATTATTGATTATATAAAGTTTTCACATCTTCCCATTTTCTATTCTTCTCATTTTATTTTCATAACCAGAAATTTATTTTTTAATTCTATTTAATTCTGTTGAATAAGATGAATCATTAGGTTCTAAAGTAACAATTTTTGAATAAGCATTTGAGCTTCACAGAAATTCCAATTCAAATATAAACGCTTGCTGTTTTTTTTAAATTTTTAGTATTTTTTGGATTAAATTGAATTACTTTTTAATAATCATTAAGTGATTCTCTATATATTTCCTAAAAGTTTTAAACATATTATTCTATGCATTTAATATTGTTTCTTTTGGGTTTAAATCCAATACTCTTGTATATTAATCAAATGCTGTATTATAATTTCCTTTTTTAAATTCAATATTTCATTACTCTTTTATTTTTTTTCCAATTTGACATATTTAAATTTTAACTTTTTTTAAAAAAAAGTTTTTTATTTTTTTTATTATTTGAATTTTTCCATATTTTCAAATCTTATTTTTTTATTTTTATATTTTTTTTTTATTTTTTTTTGATTTTTATGTTTAATAATGTTAGTTTATTATTATACTAATAATAAATAAGAAATTAAAAAATATTTATATATATAAATTTTTCAAAAAATTTTCTTAATGATTACTCATTGAACGTAAATGTGAAGAAGATATATTATTATTAAATCTTCTCTTTTTTAAATTTTGTGTATCTTGATTTAATTTCATTTTATAGTAAACATTAGATTTTTGAACAGGAATAGAATCATTATTTTCTTTTTTATTTTCTTTATTTTGTAAAGAATATAAATTTATATTTTTAGGACTTTTAGTTTTACATAAATTATTTTCACTTGTTGTATTTACATTTTGAATATATTTAGGATGATATAAATTAATTTGTCTTTGAAAAATCATATTTTTCATATCATCATAATCACAAATTTCATTTTTTCCACTTATTTTATCAACACTTTTTGAATGATGACTATCAACATTTGAACTTAAATTTTTTTTTTCTTTCTCTAAAGTAATTGAAAAAGTATTTGTTTCTTTTTCTTTATTTAATTTATATAAATTTTTATCATATAAAACAGTTGTTGGAGTATTTGATCTAATTCCTTTATTTAATACTCTATTAATTATACTTTTTTCTATTTTTGAATTTGAAATTATACTAGTATTATTATTTTTATATGAAATTGTTGAAGTATTATTATTTGATAACATACTATTATTTGTATTTGAAATAGTATATTTTGATTTTGATTTATTATTTGGAGGAAATTCTTTTAAATTTCTAGCACTTAAAATTTTTCCTGATTTAACACTATAATTCACTTTTTTAACTGAAAAATTTGAATATAAATTATTACTATCTTTTCTAAATGAATTTTTTTGTGTATATGGAATTTTATTTTTAATATTATATTGAGATTTATTTATATTTTTATCGTTAGTAAATGAATTAGTATCAGAATTTTTTTTTTCGTCATCAATGTTAAATTGAGTAATATATGATAATATTTTAGAAAGAACATTAAAAGTAAAATTAACATATAAATTTTTATCATTATTATCAATTGATTTATTTATACTTTGAGTTATAAAAGAAGAATTTGTCATTGAAGATTCAGTTAAAGATGTCATATTATATAATTGATATTCTTCATGAAATCTTCTTTGAAATTCTTGAAAAATAATATTTTTTAATTCATCATTTAATGATAATAATTTCCCTTGATTAATAAAAAAATCAATTAAAATATCTGTTTTTATTTTTTTCCATTTTATTAATTTAAATAAATCAATTGAATTTTCAATTATCAAATTATTTTTTCCATTTAACCAATTTAAAATTGCAATTAATTTTTGGTCTTCTGATATAACTTTTAAAAGATTATTTTTAAAAATTAAATTTAATGCACTTCTTGGTAAATTACTTATTGAGTTTAATGCATAATAATCTTTAAAATTAATTAATATTTGATATAATATTGAAGGAAAAATAAAATTTCTAGAAAAATAAAGATGAATTGTTAATTTTATTTTACCTTTTTCATTTTGAAAATCTTTTAAATTTTGTCTAAAATTATTTAATTTAAAAATTAAATATTTTGATTTTAAAGAAGTAAAAATACAATTAAAATTCATTTTTGATTTATTTTTAATTTCTTGAATTTCACAAAGAGAAAGAAGACTAATAATTAAATTTTTTTCATTTAAATTAGATTTTCTATCAATACTATCATCTAACATATCTTCATCTTCAATAATTTCCATTGCTAATTGAAAAACATCTTTATTAGATTCATAATAACTTATTAATCTTATTTTTATTCCTTCAATTATACTTTCTTTATGTTCTAAAAATTGTTCATTTAAATTGTCACAATAAATATTCCAAATTAAAAGTTTTTCTAAATTATTTTGAGAAGAATGTAAAGTCTCAAAATTCATTATTGTATATTTTCTTTCATTTTCAAGTAATTCAAATAAATCATTATTTATTTTCCTGTTATACATTAATAACCAAAATATTAATTTATTTTCTTCTATATTATTTGGTGAATAAAAATATTTGAAATATATATCAATAATTTCATTAATTGTTTCTGGACTTAATTTTAATAATTCATCTTTTTTTTTTAAAATAAAAAATTTAATATGTTTATTTAGATATATAAAACATTTTTCTATTAAATCAGCAAAAATTTCTTTAACTTTGATATTATATAATAAATCAATATAATTTTTTATTATATTTATACAATTATCCTTATCAATTTGATAAATCAAATAATTTTTTACTAGAATTTCAATAAGTTTTATATATTGAAAAAAAAGACTAATATTAAAAATTGATCTGAGAGAATAAAAATCGATATCTAAATCTAAATTTTTAAGATTAATTACTTCATCATTAAAATTCTTTATAAAATTAAAAAATAAATCTAAACTTATTTTATCTATAAATTTAGGTAATAAATAACATTTTTTTTTTTGTTCATAATGCTCTTTAATATTATTTAATAATGGAGTTAATGATATTATTAAATCTTCATCTTCTATTATATAAATTTCTCCCCCAACAAAAAAATTTATTTTTTTCTTCTCATTAAAACTATTATCAGAAGGATAAAATATATAATTTTTTTGTTTTTCTTCTTCAAGACTTGTCATATTTATTTTTATTTAATTTAAATTTCATAATTATTATATAAATAATTTTTATAAATAAACAATATTATTTTTAAACAATTAAATATGAAATAAGTTTTAAAAGGAATTTCTTAATATTTTATCTAAAAAAAATAATAATGATTTATAATGAAAAAATAAATTTCTCAATTAAATAATATCTTTGAAAATTATATAAAAAATATATGATTAATTGAATTTATAAATCACTTGGTCTTTTTATGTTTATCAGAGGTAATTGATTATGACTGTCATTATCAACTAATCCTAAAGCAGAAAAATTTCTTTTCATTCTTTTATCTTGATTATTCAAATTATTATTATTATATGATTTATTTATTTTTTCTTCATCTTTAAAATCATATAATTCTTCTAAATATTTTTTATCTTTTTTATTTATTTTTTCTTGATTTAATTTATTCCAAGAAACTTTATTTCTTTTTTCTTCTTCTTTTAAACGAGTTTCTAATATTCTTTCTTTCATTAAATTTGAATATTTTTTTTCTTTTTGTCTATTTATTGCATGTAATTCTAATTTTTTATTTTTTTCTTGAAATGATTTTATCCTATTTTGATAAATTAAATTATTATTAATTAATTTTTTTGATAATAAAATTTTCTCTTTTTCAGCTTTTTGTGCTTCAATTAATTTTTTAATTTCATTATTTTCTTCAATTTTATTTTCATAATTATTATTATTTGTTCTATAACTTTGATCATGCATTTGAAAAGGAAGATTATTAAATCCTATCATTTTTTTTCTATAAATTAACTTTTGATTTAATCCTAATAATTCATAGAAAGACTCTTTTATTTCTTTATTACTTTTTTTATTTAAATTATCTAATTGATATTTTAAAGTAGAAATTTCTTCATCAATTTTTTTTTTTTTTGATAAATAAATAAATTGATTTTTTTCTAAATTTCTCTTTGATTTATTTCCTGTATTTTTTTCAAGAAATAATATTTCTTTTTTTTCTTCATTTAATCTGAAATTTTCTTTAATTTCAAGTAAATTTAATTTTTCTTGATTATCAGTGATTTTTTTTAAAATAAAATTTTTTTTATTTTCATGAATTATAAGACTTAAATTATCAATAGTGTTAACGAATTCATTAAAAACCATTGTATAAAAATTAGAAGAATTTTTTTTAAAAACTTCATTTAATTTTTGTTTTGTAAGAGAAATGGAAAATTCATTACAAAATTTAAAAAATTCAGAAAAATCAATATGAAATTTTTTTTCTTGTATAGTTGAAAAAAGAGGAGTACTTCCTGCTTTATTATGTTGATTAGAATAAAAATCAAAAATCTCTTTAAGAGCTTTAATTCTTTTTTCATCTTTAGAAATAATTTTTACTGAATCATTTGTTCCATTTTTTATATTATTTATTGTTTTATTCAGAGGAGAAAATTGTCTTGATAATCTTATTTTATTATTAAATTGTTTTACTGAATTAGAATTATTTAATTTTCTCAATTGTTCATTATTCGAATTGTTTAAATATCTTAATTTTAATAAATTTTTATTTTTTGATTCTATCATATCAAAAGAATTTTGTTCTTCTGTTAAATCTGGTTCTTTTATATTTTCTATTTTTTGTTCTATCCAAATTTTTTGAGCTAATAATTTTTCTAACATTTCTTGTATTAATTTTATATTTTTATTATCTTCTTTTTTTTCTAACAATATTTTTTCATAAATTTTTATGTTTTGTTCAATTCTTTTTTTTTCATTTAAATATTTTATCATTTCTTTACCTTTTGGTGAATTTAATGTTTCTTTATATTTTCTTTCCTTTTCAAGTTTTTCAAATAAATATATTTTTTCTAATATTTCTTTATCAAATAAAATATTTAATTCTTGAATTAAATCATTATTTGTTTCTACAATTCCATAAATTGTTGATATTTGAAGAAATTCTCCTAAAATAAAAGGAAAAGCTTCAATATAAATTATATTTTTATTTGGAAAATTATTTATAAATGTTTCAATATTTTCCTTTTCTTTTCCAATTATATTATCATAATTTATTGTTTCATTCTTTTCTAATATTTTTTTATTTTTTGTGTTTTCATTTAAAACTTGAGAATAATTTTTACTTATATTTCCTAATTTATCATATTTTATAATTGGTTTAAATATTTCTTCTTCTGTATTCTCACTTTCTTTTTCTTCTTCATTATTTTTATTTTCTTCTTTTAAATTTTCTTCTTCTTCATTCAAGAATGGTTTTATTTTTTTATCATAAAAAATTTGATTATATTTATTCTTGTTTTGACTTAAAAAGATTTTAAATAATTTAAGAATATTAATCATATCATTTTTTCTATTTTCATTAAGATATAAATTTGATACATAAATATCTTTAGGATTATAAATTTGAATAATACATAAATGTGTGTGTTCAAAAATTTCAAAGGAAATTAAATCTATATCCTCTATTTTTACCAAATAATGATTTGTTGAATTATTAAAATCAAATTGATTAATACTATATTTACCATAAATTTCCATAATATCATTTTTATAAATTTCAAATTTTCTTTTAATTATATAAAGAGACCGATATAATGCAATCATTTCAAAAGAATTATCACATGAATCATTTGGTTTAAAAAAAACATCATCATGAACATCATGAACAATGTTTTCCCTGAAAAAGTAATCTTTATTCTCATCAGTTATATTATCCATAAATTAATATTAATCTTCAAGAAAAATTAAAAAAAAATAAAAATTTAAAAAAATGTTAGAAACCATAATAAATAAAATTTTAATAAATGAAAATCTATATTTCTTTGGATATACAGGAATATCCTCAACTTAGTATTAGTAAACTAAGGAGTAACATACGGTAGGGCAAAGTGGATACAATATGTACAAAGAAAATATTAAAACTATATTTAATAATTCTTAGTGTAATACCAGTAATAATGGTAGGAATATTAGGATTATATGGTTTATTAGTTGCATTAAATAATAGTTACATTTATAAAATGCCTTTTTTTTCTTCTTTTTTTCTGGTTTCTGTTGTGAAGACTCTGCTCTAGCTCCTGAATATCCATTGAAATTGGAGGGAATGTTAGAGTTTAAGACAAAAAGATTGAATTTTAGGAGGAATGATGTTTATTAAATCTCTTAGACTTGATGAATTGTTTCATTTATTTTCATTGTTTAAGTTTTTATCATTTTTTTCTTTGTTGTTCCTTTTTTCCTATTGATTTTTTAATTAATATAGTGTTTTTTCCTTTTGTTTTTGTTTTTTACTTTTGAAAACATTTATTTGGAATATTTTTTCTTATTCCAAACTTCAATCATTCATTTATGATGAAATTTTCTTTCTTATGATTTGATAAACATAAATTACAATTATATATTATTTTAATTTTTAAAACTAATATATATAATAATTAAAAAAAGATGGAATTAAAAATAAGAGATATAAATAATCCTATTGATAAATGGGAATTAAGGTAATTAAAAAATAATTTTTAGAGTATTTAATAAATAATTTAAGTGTGTATAAAATTAAAAATGAATAAGACTGTAAGAATATTTAATAATAATAATAGGGAATATAATAATAATAATAATAATATAAAATAAAATAATGAATAAGTAAGTAATAATAATAAGAAAAAAGTTTGTAAATGATTAAAATAAAAAAAGTGGGTAAAATTGAAATAAAAAAAGAAAGTAAATAAAAATTAAAAAATAAAAAGGAGTAATTTAAATAAATAAAAAGATAGGAAGTATAAAAATATATAATATTTAGAAAGTAAATTAAAAAATAAAAATAAGAAAGTAAAAAATAATAATAAAATATTAGCCAGTAATATAATATTATTAATTAATTATAGGAAGTAATATAATATTATTAATTAATTATAGTTAGTAATATAATATTATTAATTAATTATAGGATGTAATATAATATTATTAATTAATTATAGTGGGTAATATAATATTATTAATTAATTATAGGGAGTAATATAATATTATTAATTAATTATAGGAAGTAATATAATATTATTAATTAATTATAGGAAGTATAAAAATATTATTAATAGTAGATAGTATTTTTATGATTTAATACTTTAGTGTGAAGATGTATTTAAATATTTTATTTTAGGATTTAAATATTATTATTTAATTTATTAGAAAGTAATTAATATTAATAATATTAGCCTGTATTTAATTTAATAATTATAGTGTGTATTTAATAAAAATATAAACTATATAGCCAGTAAATTAAAAATAATTTAAGAAAGTAAAAAATTATTTAAAAAAAGTGTGTAAATATTTATTATAATTGAAGGGAGTAAAATAATGATTATAATTAAAGAATGTATAATATTTAAATATATTTGTTAGAAGGGAGTATTTTGATTTATATAATTTCAAAGAAATCAAAACATAAAAACAATTAAAAGATAAAATTATATCATTGGTGAATATTATATAAAATTATTATATAAAATAAAAAATAAAATTTACTTCACGAAAATTTTAAAGTTATTTTTATTATTTTAAAATTGACTTTATAAACAAAAAAATTATTTTAAATTTATTCTTAATTAATTTATATAATATCTAATTTCCCCATATTTAAAATAAAAAATAAATAATTTGTTGAAATTAAATCTATTAATTTTGAATTGAAAATTTATTATTTTTCAGAAATCATTTATAATTTATTTAAAAAATGATTTTTTTATTTTATTTAAAAATAATAATATAATGATGTTTCTTTAATTTCCATCATTTCTTTTTTTTCATGATTAAAAACAAAATATGTAAATAGAAAAATGAAAAACAAAATAATTAAGGAAATGTATTTAGAAAAATATAATTGATATTCTATTAAAAAGGAATAAAAATGTTAACAACGTTCAATTTTATTTTTTCACTCAATTCTTTATTGATGGTCTTTCCTTTATTTTATTTTTAATATAATTATCATTTTTATTTTTAATTAATTTAATGCTTTTCTTCCTGTTCTTCAAAAATTTCTATATATTTTTAAATTATAAAATAATTTTATTACTTTTTATTATGATAGAACAATTAAAAATATGGGTTTAAAATTTAAATTCCAAATATCATTTTAATTAAAAAAATATAATATCAATTAAAATAAAACTTTTATATTACAATAAAAAATAATGCTCAATTTAAAGAACAAAAAATATCTTTAAATATTTAAAAAAATTAAATTCTGAAATCGAAAATCAAAAAAAATAATTTTCTGGTCAGAAAGAAAAAAGAAAATATATTCCAAAAAAATTCGAAAAATATAAACTAAAAAAAATGTCATTATTAAATAATTCAAATAGTATAAGACCATTAACTACAAAAATAAATCCATTTAACCAAAAAAACACTTCAAATATTTTTAACGACTTTTCTCAAAAAACAAATATAAATTTTAACGGAACTCAAAGAGAATTTGGAAAAGATATTACTAATCAAAATAATTTAACGTCTTTTAACAAAGAAAATTTTACTCGAATTTTAGTAAATAAAAATAATTTTAAAAATCCAATTAAAAAAGATGAAAATAGAATAAATGAAATTCCTTTAAATGAAATAAGAAGACAAAGAAGTCAAGATAATTTTTCAAAAAATATTTTTAATGAAAAACAAAAAGAAAATAAGCAAAATTATTCTTCTAAAAATATTTTAAATTCAAATAATGAAAATGAAGATATTCAAATGGAAGATTTAACTGAAAATAATAATATAAATAATAATAATATAAATTATCAAAATGAAATGCATCAAAATTTAAACATTGATAGAATAATTATAGATGAAACAATAATATCAAAAAGTGAAAAAGAAGAAAAAAAAGAAAAAGAAGAAAAGTTAGAAGATATTGAAATGAAAAATGAAGAAGAAAAGATAATAAAAGAAATAGAAAAACCAAAAATAAAAAATCCTCAATTAGTTGAAGAATATTTTGATGAAATATATGATACATTAAAATCAACAGAATTAGAACATTTACCAGAAAAAGATTATATGTCAAAAAGAACAGATATAACATCAAAAATGCGTTCTATATTATTAGATTGGTTGGTAGAAGTACATATGAAATATAAATTAAAACCAGAAACATTATATATAACAACAAATATTATAGATAGATATTTATCAATAAAAGATATTAAAAGAACAAAATTACAATTAGTAGGAGTAACATCAATGTTTATTGCTTCTAAATATGAAGATATTTATCCTCCTGAAGTAAGTGATTTTGCATATATTACTGATAATGCTTATACTAAGAAAGAAATTTTAAAAATGGAAATTGATATTTTATCCACTTTAAATTTTAATATTACTTTCCCTACTCAATATAAATTTATTGAAATTTATAAAAGAATATTAAATTTCGATGATAAAACTTTCTGCTTTTCTTGGTATTGTCTTGAATTATGTTTAATTGATTATAAAATGATTAAATATAAACCAAGTTTTCTAGCTGCTTGTGCAGTTTTCTGTGCTTATAGATTATTAGATTTAGATGAAAGGGGAGTTCCTGAAAAATTAGGTTTTTGTTATGCAGAAATGAAAAGTTGTTGTTTGGAAATTTGTGGGTTAATTGATGATCAGAAAAGGAGTAATTTAAGAGGAATTTATAAGAAATTTTCTCTTGAGAAATATTATAAAATTGCTCATATGAAATTTTAGAGTTTTTTATAATATTTTTTTAGTGAGTTTTTATCTTGTTTATTTATTATATATATTATATAATTTATTTTCAATGATAATATTATTATTAATTTATTTTTTTTTAAATAATATAAATTTCTTAAATTTAAATTTCATATCATTAATAGAAAAAAAGTGAAAATAAGGAATATCATAATGAATTTGTAAAATTTCTTTTTTTTATTTAATTATTAAAAAAGTTTATATATAATTAATATATGTATTTAATTATTATATGTTTTGAAAAGTTTTTGTCAATTTTTGAATTTCTTTTATATTATCGTTAAATATTCCAATATGTTTTTCTTTTTCTATATTTAATTCATGATTTAAATTCATATTATTTTCTCCTAATAATTCACATTCTTTTTCTAATTCTTCTATTTCATAATCTAATACATTAAAATTATTTGATGTTTCTTTTATTTCATTTTGTAGTTTTAATAAATAAGATAAAATTTGTTTATTAGTATTAATTAAATTATTTCTTTCAAATTCTTTTTTTTTAATATAATATTTATATTGATTTATTTTCTTATTATGATTACTTAATATAAGAAATTCATAAAAATAATATTTTTTTCTTCTTATTTTCAGATGATATTTGTTTAATATTATTTGAAAAATTGATTGAAATAAAGGATTAAGTAAAATCATTTTTTTTGAAATTTCTCTTTGAATTTTATATTTTATTTTATTAATTATTGATTTCTTTATTCTATATATAAAATTTAATTCACTTTTAAAAAATATTTTTCTTTTAAATCTATTACTTTTTCTTTTTAATATTTTATTTATTTTTTTATTTATTTTAATTATTTGCATTGTATGAATGAATTTTTTTATAAAAAATATTTTATTATTAAATTTAAATTTTTGATTAAATAATTTGTCAAAAATATTTTTTAAAAATATTTTATTGATTGTATTATACATAATAATAGAATCATAATATTTAATTTTATATTTTATTCGTAGTAATTTATTGATGAATATTTTTTGGAATGAAATAATTTTCTTTTTTTCAAAAAGTATTATTTTTATTTTATACATAAATTTTTTATATAATTTCTTCTTAAACAGATTTAAACTATGATATATTTTTAATATCTTAAATCCATTTTTTTTTAAATGAATATTTCTATCATAAACAATTCTTTTTTTGAATTTTTCTTTTTTCATATTCATAAACAAAAGTTTAAAAATTTTCATTTTTAAATTTTTATGGTAATAACTTATCAAATTTAAATCTTTCTTATATTTTTTATCAGTATAAATATTAATAATTTGTTCATTATTCTCAATAATATATTTATAAGTTTTTAATTTGTTTTCAAGAAAAATAATGAAATCTTCATTATAATTTTCATTATTGAAATAAATATCTAAATCATCTACAATTTCTTTAATACCTAAATTAGATAATTTTACATTAACTTTATTATCAATTTTATAACTAATATTGAAGAAACTTTGATTTTTATTAATTGGAATTGGAATATTTTTTTCAAATCCTTCATCAATATCATCTTGAGTTATTATATCATTATTGTTATATTTTATATTCAAATTTTCATATGAATCATCGGTAAAAAAAGAATTAGAATTTTTTCTTTTTATTGTTATCTCACTAATTGAATTATTATTACTTTTTTCTTTATTATTATTTTTTTTATTCAAATTAAATTTATTTATTTCTCCTTTAAATTCATTCATTGTGTTTTTTAAAAAATTTAAATTTTCCATTTTTTATTTTTTTCTAAATATATTTTTTTATTTTTTTTTATTAATTAGAATAGTTAATTAAATAATAAAAATATAGATTTTATTAATGATTCAAACAATATTAAATAATAAATTTTTGTTTCATTATTCCTTTATATTTTAATATCTTTTATAAAAATTAAGTAAATTTAATTTTAGATTCATAAAATTGAATTAAAATAAAAGGATTAATTTTTTGAAGTTCTTTAGTTAAAATAGTTTTTTTTTCAACAGTACCATTATTATCATAAACAACAATAGCACATAGTTCATCTCCTTCTCTTTTAATAGTAAAAACTTCTTTATATCTTTCATCAACAAAATAAGAATCAATTTTTTTTTCTTTAATTTCATGATTATTTTTATTATTATTTTCTATATTATTATGATTATTATTTATATTTGAATTATTATTTCCAGAAATTAAATTTTCTTCTTTATTTTCATTTATATTATTATTTTCAAATCCTGAAATTGGTTTTTCTTTTTTTTTTCCTAAAAATTTTTCATTTGAATCTTTGTGTGTATTATTTAATTTCAAATTATAATCATCTATCATTTTTTGAATATTTTCTAGATTTTTTAAAGGTTCCCAAGTACAATCTGACATAGGATATCCTACCCATTTTATTTTATATTCTACTTTTCCATTTTTTACTCTTTTATCAACTATTTTTTCTACTTCATATTCATCTGACATTACTTTTTGAATTTTTTTTTAAATTTTTTTTATTTTGTTTTTATGATTTTTGAAATTATTCTCAAATATTTTCTTATATTCTAGTATAAATAAAATGAAATATGATTTACTTAAAAATCTTAAAAACAATGTTAAAATTTTGATACAATTTACAAAATACATTCAATTACAATAAATGATTCAAAAAATAAATATTTTCCTATTAACCTGAACAACTTTTAAATGGTCAAAGACTAAATTATGAGAATAACAGAAAGAAAGATATAAAATAAAACTTGTAAAATAATAAATAAGAATAAATCAAAGGGAACAGGGTTTTTTGTGTGTCAAAAATAAATTAAGGAAAATGTTATTTATTTAAGCTCATGTTTTATATAAATTTTATTCAAATATTATGATTGAATATAATAAAATTATTAAAAAATTAGTCATTAAATAAACTTTTTATATAATGGAATTTTAATTTTACAGCAATTCAAATATATAATAAGGATAATTTTGAAGATTATTTTAAAAAATATTAATTATGTTAATTTAATTAAATGAATGTTGATTGATTTTACTCGGTATCTTTTCTTTTGTTCAAATATTTACCTTCTATATTTTAAGGTTTTTTATTTTATTCTTTTTAAATCCTGATGAAAAATACTAAATATAAATTCATTAATATATCTTTAATATTTTTAATAATCAAATTTTATTTAAGTATTTTTCTTTTACTTTTTTTTGGTTATTACTTCAAGAGAGTTAATAATTATTTTGGGGCAGAGTATCATTCCATTTTTAAATGTTATAATATCTTAATATTTAATGTTTGAGAATTTAAGATAATTTCTCTTTTCTTCCTAAAGAAACATATATTATCTCTTATCAGGAGAGTCTATTTTCAAATTTTTAAATATTTTATTTAAATCTTCTTAATTTAAATTTTATTTTAAAATATTTAAATAAAATTTATCAATTTATAATATGATAAAATTTTAATTTCTAATGCTCTGATTCTACATATGGAAATTGTTCTTTAATTTAAAGTAAAATATAATTCATTAATTTAATATTAAAATCTTCACTTATTTTCTTTTCCTTCATAAGCTAAAATATTAAATTTATATCCTTAATTTTTAAAATATAAATATTAAAAATTCCATCACCTAAATCAAATATTAACATTATTTTTTCTTTATAATATTTATAAATATAATCCTATCCCATTAGTTGATTCATTAAATATATTGTATTTCAAATCCAACTTTTTCTAACGATTTTTTTATTATTTTTCTTTATTCTAAATTAAAACAATTTAGAATAGTTAATATTGCTTTTTTTCATTTTCTTTTATTAATTTTTTATATATTCAAATATTTTAGTACAAATATCTTCTGGATAATAATATTCTTCTTTTCATTATTATTTTATATTCTGGTTTATTATCTTTATTTATAATTTCAACTTTACTTTTTTCAATATATTCTTTTATTTCATCATATTTTCAAATATTATAGATTTAGGATATTCAATCATATGATTTTCTGTTAATATCCCTATTCACCATTCATCTTCTTCTTCTTCACTAATGGTATTATTCTTTCTTTTGAGTCATAATCATGTTGAATTATTAATTTTAATTTATTATTAATTACACTTACCTTTGTTGAATTAGTTTGAATATTTCTTGAGTATGATTTTTTATTAAAGTAAATATTTTTAATTTACCATTCAAATATATTTCTTTTTGATTTGCTTTTTTAATTTTTTATCATCAAATATTTTAGTTAAACGAAGGAAATGACTTTTTTCATTTAATCATATTTATAATAACAATCAAAATAATAAAGCAATAATCAAGAGAGTTGAAAATATGTAATAATAGATTTTTAAATAATTTTTTAATCTTATTTTTTTTATTAAAAATATCAAATAGAAAAAAAATGAATTTATAATACCATATATAATTGTTTTAATTTTCATTTTTAATTTTATTAGATAATACAGATTTACAACCTTTATTTTAACTTATTTTCTTTGATTTATTTTTTCAAAATTTTGAATTTTTTTAACTAAACTTTTTACAATATATGAAGTATTAGTATTTCTATTCATTTGTTTTTTACTTTTTCTATTTGAAGAACCACTCCTTGTTCTAAGATTAATCACAGGATTATTTAATTTTTGTAAAGTATTATTTAAATTCATATAATTAATATTCCTTGCCAAAAGATTTTATTTCTATATTAATAAATTAAAATTTTACTTAAGAAATTTAAATTTAATTAATGTATAAAAAAATATGAAAATAAATATTTAAATTGGATTATAGATATGCTTTATAAAATACTACTATTTATAAATCAATTATTGAATTAATGTACTATTTTTTTTCATAAAAATAAATTTTTGATTTTTTTTTTATTTTGAAATTAAAATTTTATTTAATTTATTTTTTAAAAAATGATATTTAGAGCAAACTTTTTCTTATATTGTTTAAAAACAATTATATAATATTTTTTGATATTTGATTCTTCAAATAATCAATTATTAATACTTTTATTATTATCATATCATATTTTAAAAAATAAAAAAATTAATTCTTCTTTTAATACAATTTAAGTTAAGTTAATTTTATTTTTTTTCATTAATTTAAATAAAGTTTTAATATATAAAGCTCCAAACACATCTAATTTTAAAATATATTTTAAAAATAATATTAATATTAATTATTTTCCTTAGCCTAAATAAAGGTAAAAAATTTAATTTTCCAAATTAGATATGTATAAAATCTACTAAAAGAATTACTCTATCATTATAGAAATATATTTTAAATAAAAATTAAAATAAACTAGATAATTAAGGTCAAATTGTTCAAGAATTAAATATTCATTTTTTTTTTTTTTGAGTAAAAGATTAAACTCAAAATTTTTTTTTCTCATTAAATATAATGTCTACATTACTATAATAATGTTTAAATAAACTTAAAAAAAAATACATTTTCATTAATTTTGGTGAAGGATAGTTAAATATTGGTTCTTTAAATTCTATTTCTTTAATATATATTATAAATGTTCACTAGATATAATATAAGAAATATAATATTCTTTACTTTTATAAAATTCTATTTTATAGAGATTTATTAATATTTCCTCATTTTCTAAAAATAATGATTTATTTATATCTTTGAACTAAATTTTTAATTTTGCTTTTAATAAAAATACATTATCTTTTTATATATTCATTTATTTTAATTCTGCTTTATAATATTTGAATTGTTTATAAATAAAGATTATTGATATCCCTTTTTCATGATATAATCATATCATTTAAATTTTTTTGAATTTTCATAATCATATTCTCATTTTTTACTTTATAATGATTAATTATTTTAAATTTTTGGTTCTTTCATAATTTTTATTTCTGATTCAATAATAATTATTATATTTAGTTGAAATAATATTTTTCAGTTGAGGATCAATTTTCATTGTTATTAAATTACATTCATTTTTTACATATAATATTGAATCTGAATCATAATTTATTTATCTTTAATTATATTTTTTATACTTTCTTTATTTTCAATGTTTAAATAGTAATGTATTATATTTTCTAAATCCTCTTTTAATTGTCTCTTTCTAATAAAATTGCATTTTCATTTTTTTCTTCTAAATTAATTTCATTATTAAATTTTTTTTCTGTGTGAAAAGAATAAATTAAAAAAATATTAATAAACTTCTCATTATTATTTTCTAAATTTAATTTATATTTATTAAAAGAACAATACTTAAAGTATCAAGATTAATTAATTCTTCATTATTTAAATCACCATTTTTTTTAACAAAATAAAATTTTTGAGTTTTATTTTCATTTTTTTCTTTTGATTTAAATTGTAGTTTATCTTCAAATAATTCTTTAATTTCTTTATCCATATTTTCTTCTTCATCATTAGAATTATTTAAATTAATAAACATTTGATTAAAAGAAAAATAATTTATAATAAATTGAATTATATTTTCAATTTCTTTAGACAATTATTAATTGAACTTAAATGATTAATTTGTATATTAATTTGATTATCTTCTTCTACTAATCAATATATGAATTAATCTTTGTATACTTTTCAAATATTTTTTTATTAGAAGAAGCAAAAGAAACATTTAGAAAAATTATATTTTCATTTGAAATACAAGATGTAAAATTAAAAGTCATTAATTCATCATTTCTTTTTTGCTCCATTAAATATAAGTTTATTACTTTCTTCATTATTATTCCATCTTTAATAATAAATTCTTCTTGATTTTGAATAATCTATATTAGCATTATCTTTATTTAAATATCCATTTTTAATATCATAAAATGTAAGTAATTCATAAATATTCTTGATTTATTCAATAAATCTTTCATTTTCTCAATTTCTTCTTCTTCTTCGTCTAAATTTCTTAATTTTTTTATTTGTAAATTACTTGAAACTATATTAGTAGCTAAATCAAATAATTCTAAAACATTGTAATTTAATTCAATAACTCTATTAATCATTTTATTAATTATTATCATAATTAAATTAAATAAGTTTTCTCTTTGATTTTTTTGAACTTGTATAGAAATATTAGGTTCTTTAATTAAATTAGATATTTGTTTAATTCCTTTTATATTTCTTT